>JAJOZX010001817.1:360000-512500 GCA_023014485.1 Bathynomus jamesi
TAATTTAAAATTATTTAACAGATCATTCGAGGGAACTGTACATCGATCTCATTATAACTTCTGACTCATAATAACCCGCTATGCATATTTACAAGAGTCGAATTTAAATAAATAAATAAATATATATAATATATATATATATATAAAAGGAGTTTGTATGTGGCATTCCAGCAGAAGGCAGGAAGTGCCTGAACCCTGTTTCTCCCATCACTGTCCTCTTCATCTGGCCTTTTTACATGTCACATCTACCCTGTAAGCAGTCCAGCATACTCTCAAACACGCGCTTCTCACTATATCCCTTACTACACACGCATGCATCTTACACACTACACAGTCTTTTCAAAAAAGGTGTAATTTCAATAGTTTCGGAGATTCGCGATTGGCCCCTCCTTCCTGCCTGCATCGTATATAGTACCAAGCAAGTCTCTCCACAGTTTACAGGTTTCCTCATTGTCTAAAATTTATAAAGTTCTCTCTATTGTTTTCCTTATTGTAACGGACATCACAACCGAATTTAAATAGTATTTAGTATTATGTCGAGCACATAGCTAGATAACCCAGCCACAGCCTAGTTTCTTTGCATAATCATGAAACATGAAACAAGATTTTATATATATATATATATATATATATACACACGGCAAAAGTAGTTTGAAGATTTATTCAACCACACGACTGACTATAATTATACACTTTAGAGGAGTTTGCAAATTGCATATACTTAGACAAAAAGTAATAGATCTTATGATGATTTCATGTCATTATCAGCATACTTCACTGTCCTTTCAGTCATTGTGACCGTAGAACGTACCAGAACTATGGTCTTGACAAACCACAATGTGTTAAATTTAAATATTGACTTATTGTTATTATTACATATATATGTACACGTGTTAAGAGTATTTAAATTAAATATATTGATTTAAATACATTTCGTAATAAGAGCATCTGGTAACTCTACCCCAATTTTGCTATATGAAAATGAAAATGAAAAGGTTTATTGCAGACTATAGTCCATATGGCAAATATTATTAATACAATGACAGTTCATACACTAAGGGTAGAAATATATACAATTGATTAGAAATAATACTGCACTGTCGAAGTTAAGTGGAGCTACAGACAGACAGACGTTTTCGTACCAAGAAGTCCATAGCTTAGGCCTTAGAGGATAAATGGCAGGACTCATGGATAGCTTGGATGATCGGGTTGGTTGATTTTTTAATTCTTTGCATTAGAATGTGTTGAGCACGTCTTGTTACCTCCGGGAAGCTCGGGACATTGCGGGTAGCAAACATTTGCGAAGCTGAGCATCTCGGGGGTAATTTATGTAAGAGTCTAAAAGAACTGTTGTACAGCAAATTTAGGGTACTGCCAGAACCTTTTTTATAATTCACACAGAGCTGCAGACCGTATATATTACTGCAGAAAGTACGAAAGAGTGTGTCTTTAGCTTCACTTGTACAGAAACGAAAGCTCCTTATGGTCATATTCGCTTTAGCATACAGGCTTCGAGACTGTTTTCTTATATCCGAGTCATCACTCAAGGAGCTGGTAATAGTTTGACCCAATTACTTAAACTCTTGTACTTCCTCAATTACTTCACCATTCATTTTAAACCTTATGTGAAAAATGCTCTGTATCAATTGGTCCACAATTAACCCACCCCTTATATCCACAGTCTAACTATAGAGTAGATTAAGTCTAGCCTTGTAGGGGTCAGCCTAGAGATTCCGGAAATGGTCCAGAGCGGGCAGATAAATTGAGGTCCACAGTAGGATTCCTCACCAAATTAGGTTAGGGCAATCTACCTTCACCTTTGTTACGCTATGAGTTGATGCTAGGTCTTAGGCCACAATGTAGGCCTAATTTGTCTGACCCAGCTTAATTTACTGCGTTTACTTCTAACTGGGTTAAAAACACAATTAGTCACTTACTACTAGTTATTAGAGACCCTTTTCCCCTTTTGTTTAATTGTTGAGAGCGTACTTGCTGGTGGGGATCTTTTTTCCGTTGTTTGTTCTTCCCCCTTCCCTCGTTCCGTCTTGTAACCCCGTTCCTCGTTTTCGTTCCCCCTTGTCCACCTTTTCGCTGGGCTTTTTCCACCAGCGACCTCTTGGTTTTTTGGTTGGTTGATCGGTAATGTATATCTATTACCGAGCACGCTCTTGTCACACAGTATATAAATACTAGTGTGGAGAATAACTCTGGTGAGCAACCAATTGGTTTCATCCACCCAGTTATTGACATAAAAGGAATTTAATAATTGTTCGATTAACTACCTACCTACTCAGTGAACCATTTTCGTTACATCCCAACTACCCACACATCAGTTTTCCATATACTGGGGGCCCCGGGAGATAAAAATTTTGGTGTCAATGTCACCAATTTTTATGTCTGAGTATAGACTAGCTAACTATTTGACTGTAAATGCCTGTTAATCTGATTAACAGTGACTATCCTCACCATCTCATGGAGAAGATGTAGCATTTAATTAGAAGAGAAAATATACATCCATAAGATGAAACTGTCTATGGTCTTTACCATAAGAAAAGGAAAAGTGAAAGTTAGAAGATAAATTACAATTCCCCAGCATCTATTTTTTGTTGTAAAACTAGTCGCGCCTTTAATGCTGTTTGTCGCTGAGGTCATGTGTCTGTCAATGTTGTAGTAGGATGCGTTACCACTCCTACTGTCAAAGGAATAGTTACTGGAAGTTCAGTGTCTCCAGTTGTTACTGGCGGTGGAGAAGGTTCTCCAAAGTCCATTGTTTTGGGTCCAGGCTCTAAGGGGTACAAAAGAGAAATGTCTCTTGTTGTGTCACCCGTTGAAGTCCTTAATTTGACCACTCTTGTTACCCCGTCTGCCCCTGGTCTGAGTTCTAAAACTCTAGCCAGAGGCCAGTATTGTCTTGGAGTACTGTCATGTATGAGAACAAGGTCCCCTACCTTAATTGTGTCAGACCAATCCTTCTTAGTCATTTGGTTATGTCTCTCCCTTAGACCCATCAAGTACTCAGTTTTCCGCTGTTTAATGAAATGAGCTTTAACTCTAGTTAAATGTTGTAACTTAGTCTGGAGCTCATCATGTCGTTGAGTCCAGTTTGGGTCTTCTGAAGAGTCTATATAGTAGTACGGCAGGAGACTAACTTGTTCTCCCCGAATCAAATGATTTGGAGTTAATGGTTCCGGGGTCATTAATGTTGTCACTTACATAAGTGAGTGGTCTATTGTTAATGATGTTCTCAATCTCAGCCAGGAGAGTGAGCAACTCAAACAAGTGTATCTGTTTTTTACCATTTGCTTTCTTCAAGCAGTTCTTTACTGCTTGTATATTCCTCTCCCAGATAGAACCATACCAAGGAGAGGCAACCGGAATATACTTCCACTTTATGTTTGAATTTTGTATATATAATTGTGTGAATTCATTGCTTAACAAATCGTGGATGACTTGTTCACCAGCCTTGAAATATGTAGCATTGTCAGTCCATACTGTCTTGGGTACTAAATGTCGTGCACAGAATCTCTTAAAGACAGCAACAAAAGACTCTGCTGTAAGGTCCTCCACAACATCCAGATAAACAGCTCGTGAGGCAGCACATGTAAACAGTACAATGTACATTTTTTGTTCAGTGTCAACCAACCCCACAGTCAATGCTCCTGTATAGTCAATGCCTACAGTCTCAAAGGGTCTGTTGAGAGTAACTCTCTCCTCTGGCAAAGCAGGAGGATTTGGTATCCTATAGGGCCTAGCATGAATACGCCTACATGTGATACACTCACTCAGGACTGTTTTAACAGTGATCCTTCCCTTGGGTATCCAATAAGTTTTTCTTAATGTAGTTAGTGTCTGTGGTACCCCATATGATGTACATCATTGTGTGTGTTTGCCTGATGATTAATGTTGTCAAATAGCTAAATCTAGGTAAAAGGATTGGTTGTTTGCTTTTGTAAGACAGTTTTGATTTGTCTAATCTCCCTTTACACTTTAGATGGCATTCCTCATCTCTGAACAAATTTAGATCCACAACTACTGATGGTACAGGTTCTTTTGTTTGTTTCCCATTAGTCAAGAATTCTAACTCTTTATTGTACTCCTTTTGTCGTGCATGCGCTATCCAGTACTTGGTTGCAACTTCTGTATAATTATGATTGTTTTTATTTAGCTGTTGTTTATTGTAGTTAAACAGTTGTGAGCAAACCTCAAACAGTAAGCTGTGACCCTGACAAGTTTGCTGAAATCAGAATAATGTTCATAATTAGTGATTGGTTCAACCTTTTCATTTGAAAAGATTAAATTTAATGTCAAGTTAACTTGTTCCACAGGCCATTGGTCTGTATTACAGAGCCACTTAGGTCCCATGAACCAAGTTTTGTTTGACTTCAACAACTTGTAGGATAAACCTCTGGTCAGAAAGTCTGCTGGATTTTGTTTAGTTGGAACATAGTGAAAGTTTACTTGTAGTCTTTCATTAGCTTCAGCTATTTCTTTTAGCCTATTTCTTGCAAAGATATTCTTACTATTAATGCTAGCATTCCGTATCCAGGCAAGACAAATCTGACTGTCAAGCCAGATGTGGATATCAGTTATGTTCACAACATGGTAAGCATCCTTAAGCAATGAATTGGTTTTAATGGCTAACGCAGCAGCCAATAGTTCCAGTTGAGGTATGGTTCGGGTAGGTTTGAGGGGTGCAACTTTCCCTTTTGCATAAATTAGATGATTTTCTGTAGGACTTACAAGGTATGCACAGTACCCATAAGCATGTGTGCTTGCATCAGCAAACACATGAAGTCTCTGTGGCTTATCCCTAAACCCACAGCACCTTTGAATTTTAATGTTCTGCACTTTTGTTAAATCAGCAGCTAACTTCTTCCAAAATTTTTGCTATCCATTTGTTATTGGATCATCCCACCCAACATTTGTCATCCAAACTTCTTGGAGGAGAATCTTTGATTTTATTGTTGAAGGCAGGAATAGACCCATGGGGTCAAAATTTTTTGAAGCCTCTGATAATATTTGTCTTTTAATATTTACTTCCTCATCAAGTTTAAAACCTTTAGTACAGATTGAATCATGACTGATAGAAGATGCGTCCAAATAACAGTTCATACCTAAAGTTTTAACTCTGTCTGATGGATCAGTAAGACCATTATTATCCTTTAAAATCTTTTTGTTTAATTCCTCATCATTTGAAATCCACGCACTAAGTTCAAAGTTACCTTGTTGCATAATGTTTTGAGAGTGTTCATAGACCTCAGATAATTCAGATTTTGTTGTTGTTGAGCCTATTAGATTGTCTACGTAAAAATGTTCCTTGAGGAAATTCATTGTTAAAGAGTTATTAAACTGGTTCAAATGATGTCTAATTGTCATTGCTAATAGGCTAGGTGAGCAATTGGCTCCAAACAACACAACATTAAATCTATAGGTTATGAGCCCTTTATTCAAATCAAATGGATCCCTGAACCATAAGAACCTAAGTTGGTTCTTGTCATATTCATTTTTAGATTTATTCTCAAAATTGCCTTGAAATGGCACTTTGTACGGCATATTTATCTAACCTGAGGAGCCAAGTGAACACCTCTCCTCCTTTCTCTCCTTTCTCTTGGGGGATAACGCCACCTCCAAGTTTCCTTGTTGCACCTACAGCATCCCCCACCCCCCTTTGCTTGGCAATAGTTTTGTGGTGAGACGACCAAAACTGTCTAAACAAAAGCCCAAAGACCTAAGGAACATGAAGGGAGTTGCTGTGGACATCTTCAAAAGATGATTAGACGCCTGGCTCAGAACAATCCCCGATGAACGGGACGTACATGGCTATGTGAGGTGGAGAGTACAAGAAAGCACTCGCCCCTCGACCAAGACAGGCCTAGAGGGGACACCAGCCTGACCTTCGTGTGAAGAGAGAACTACGCACGGAACCGCAACGTTGCGTATACACACACATTTTATTCGTGCATTTATCCGTGATTCACTGTCGTCAATTGAATTAACATAACCTACTAATTGTTACCACTGTACACTTAACCGTGATCGTGACATGGTGCTAGCCGTGATTTGAGGGTGTTTACATTTGGGGGTCTCCTCCCGCCATCCCACACAATGCGTCTCAGTCAATGTCTCTCAGCGCAGCCAAAGACAATATTACGGACGATACAAAGATCAGCAGAAAAATCAACGAGTGGTACAAAACTTCAAAATAAATCCAATTACCTTCCAAACAACACAGGACAATAGGAAAGTCAGAATGTGTAGTGTCCCCAAACTAAAGGCCTGACAAGAGACCTCCTCAACACTGAAGGAAATTAGCCTGGTTGTCAGTGGGCCAAGACATTTTAACCAGCTTCACCTTCATGTGAAGAGAGACCGACGCAGAGGGGGGGGGGCACTACCATCGAGTATAGCAATTTAACTTGAAGTAGTAGCATTATTAAATATTTAAATTAAATAGATGATTCTTTCGCAATAAAAATTAGGTGGTAACCTACATCTTAACACATAGCTATCATATCTACAGCTAATTACGCAAAAGTACATTTCTCTTTCATATTGAGTTGCCAGATAGCAATATTTATTAAATTAAACCATATATTAATCATCCATTTAAATAGTGTACACTATTTAAATGGATGATTAATATATGGTTTAATTTAATAAATATTGCTATCTGGCAACTCAATATGAAAGAGAAATGTACTTTTGCGTAATTAGCTGTAGATATGATAGCTATGTGTTAAGATGTAGGTTACCACCTAATTTTTATTGCGAAAGAATCATCTATTTAATTTAAATATTTAATAATGCTACTACTTCAAGTTAAATTGCTATACTCGATGGTAGTGCCCCCCCCCCTCTGCGTCGGTCTCTCTTCACATGAAGGTGAAGCTGGTTAAAATGTCTTGGCCCACTGACAACCAGGCTAATTTCCTTCAGTGTTGAGGAGGTCTCTTGTCAGGCCTTTAGTTTGGGGACACTACACATTCTGACTTTCCTATTGTCCTGTGTTGTTTGGAAGGTAATTGGATTTATTTTGAAGTTTTGTACCACTCGTTGATTTTTCTGCTGATCTTTGTATCGTCCGTAATATTGTCTTTGGCTGCGCTGAGAGACATTGACTGAGACGCATTGTGTGGGATGGCGGGAGGAGACCCCCAAATGTAAACACCCTCAAATCACGGCTAGCACCATGTCACGATCACGGTTAAGTGTACAGTGGTAACAATTAGTAGGTTATGTTAATTCAATTGACGACAGTGAATCACGGATAAATGCACGAATAAAATGTGTGTGTATACGCAACGTTGCGGTTCCGTGCGTAGTTCTCTCTTCACACGAAGGTCAGGCTGGTGTCCCCTCTAGGCCTGTCTTGGTCGAGGGGCGAGTGCTTTCTTGTACTCTCCACCTCACATAGCCATGTACGTCCCGTTCATCGGGGATTGTTCTGAGCCAGGCGTCTAATCATCTTTTGAAGATGTCCACAGCAACTCCCTTCATGTTCCTTAGGTCTTTGGGCTTTTGTTTAGACAGTTTTGGTCGTCTCACCACAAAACTATTGCCAAGCAAAGGGGGGGGGGGATGCTGTAGGTGCAACAAGGAAACTTGGAGGTGGCGTTATCCCCCAAGAGAAAGGAGAGAAAGGAGGAGAGGTGTTCACTTGGCTCCTCAGGTTAGATAAATATGCCGTACAAAGTGCCATTTCAAGGCAATTTTGAGAATAAATCTAAAAATGAATATGACAAGAACCAACTTAGGTTCTTATGGTTCAGGGATCCATTTGATTTGAATAAAGGGCTCATAACCTATAGATTTAATGTTGTGTTGTTTGGAGCCAATTGCTCACCTAGCCTATTAGCAATGACAATTAGACATCATTTGAACCAGTTTAATAACTCTTTAACAATGAATTTCCTCAAGGAACATTTTTACGTAGACAATCTAATAGGCTCAACAACAACAAAATCTGAATTATCTGAGGTCTATGAACACTCTCAAAACATTATGCAACAAGGTAACTTTGAACTTAGTGCGTGGATTTCAAATGATGAGGAATTAAACAAAAAGATTTTAAAGGATAATAATGGTCTTACTGATCCATCAGACAGAGTTAAAACTTTAGGTATGAACTGTTATTTGGACGCATCTTCTATCAGTCATGATTCAATCTGTACTAAAGGTTTTAAACTTGATGAGGAAGTAAATATTAAAAGAAAAATATTATCAGAGGCTTCAAAAAATTTTGACCCCATGGGTCTATTCCTGCCTTCAACAATAAAATCAAAGATTCTCCTCCAAGAAGTTTGGATGACAAATGTTGCCAAGCAAAGGGGGGGGTGGGGGATGCTGTAGGTGCAACAAGGAAACTTGGAGGTGGCGTTATCCCCCAAGAGAAAGGAGAGAAAGGAGGAGAGGTGTTCACTTGGCTCCTCAGGTTAGATAAATATGCCGTACAAAGTGCCATTTCAAGGCAATTTTGAGAATAAATCTAAAAATGAATATGACAAGAACCAACTTAGGTTCTTATGGTTCAGAGATCCATTTGATTTGAATAAAGGGCTCATAACCTATGGATTTAATGTTGTGTTGTTTGGATCCAATTGCTCACCTAGCCTATTAGCAATGACAATTAGACATCATTTGAACCAGTTTAATAACTCTTTAACAATGAATTTCCTCAAGGAACATTTTTACGTAGACAATCTAATAGGCTCAACAACAACAAAATCTGAATTATCTGAGGTCTATGAACACTCTCAAAACATTATGCAACAAGGTAACTTTGAACTTAGTGCGTGGATTTCAAATGATGAGGAATTAAACAAAAAGATTTTAAAGGATAATAATGGTCTTACTGATCCATCAGACAGAGTTAAAACTTTAGGTATGAACTGTTATTTGGACGCATCTTCTATCAGTCATGATTCAATCTGTACTAAAGGTTTTAAACTTGATGAGGAAGTAAATATTAAAAGACAAATATTATCAGAGGCTTCAAAAATTTTTGACCCCATGGGTCTATTCCTGCCTTCAACAATAAAATCAAAGATTCTCCTCCAAGAAGTTTGGATGACAAATGTTGGGTGGGATGATCCAATAACAAATGGATAGCAAAAATTTTGGAAGAAGTTAGCTGCTGATTTAACAAAAGTGCAGAACATTAAAATTCAAAGGTGCTGTGGGTTTAGGGATAAGCAGAGATGGGCACGATCTTGATCTTCAAGATCAGATCGTGATCTTGAAGATCAAGATCGTGATCTGATCTTGATCTTGAAGATCACTTTTATTATGGTGATCTTGATCTTGATCTAAGATCACTTTATTTCTTGTGATCTTGATCTTGAAGATCACTTTAGACTTCAAGATCACTTTTAATTTCAGATTCTTAAATATGCCGCTATGCGAATGTCATTTGTTTTTTGTCCAAGCGACATCTGGTGGCAACTTTGTTCAACACCGACTGTTTATGTTTTCTGTTAGTTGGGTGACTTGCGTCATGCGTGGGCTCATGGAAGGTGTAGTTGCTGTGGAATTTAGGCTCGTAAAAAGTGTAATTTACTGTGCAATTATGTTAAAAGTGTTCTATTAATATATTATTATATATAGGCATAAAATATAGCCTATAGGTCCGTATTCATAATAAATTAATTCTAAACATATTTTATTTACAGATTGAATTTTTTAATAATGAGTGCAATTTTACAACTTCAACAGGCTCCCAAGGGAACCAAATATTCTAGGTTGTCACCAGAACAGTATTCAATATATTTAGATAACAATGTTGGTAATAAGGATCAATCTGTGCTATTGAACGGAAAATATTTTCAAATTGTCGAAAAAACTGGAAACAGTATCAAAGTTATTTGTAGGCAGTGTACAAAGAAAACTACAATTCTGTCTGCTGGCCTCGACTCAACAAGCAATCTTCTGAGGCACCTCAGGTTTAGTACTACTTAGTAACTAAGTAGTAAGTAGCAACATTAACATAATGGTTCAAGTCATATTTTAAGTGACTGGTGCCATACAAGACTAATGCTACATTTACATAGACGTCCATTTGAATATATTGTGCACTTCAGATATTAATAGATTATGGACTAGTAACTACATTAAAAACTGCCGATATCCAACTATAATAAACGCCAGGTATATCTGTCTTTCTCTCTGTCTGATCCATGTCTGTAATTTCTCCTATTTAGTTACTGAAGGACGAAATTCGGCTTTCAATTTAACATAGGATAAAAATGCACTGATCATGGTGAAAATAATTTTAGTTAAAGATAAAAATTTTAGAATCTTGTTAAGTATTAATTTCAACTAGAAGTTTGATACTCTGATAAATATTATACAGGGTGTTCAAGAAGTCTCTCCGCATGATAATAATTTATTTTCTTGTGCAGAAACTACATTCGGATCTTTTGGGTGAATATGAATCGGAGAAGAAATCTCGCAAGCGTCCAGCTAAAGAAGAAGATGCCAGCGGCAGCAATGCTGGCCCTGCCAAAATTGCCAAGCAGTCAACACTAAGCATGTTCCACATTTCCAAGCAAAAACCAGGACCACCAATATACAAGGATATCCTTGAAAAGAAGATTCTCTCGCTTGTGGCTAATGGGCTCCTACCATTGAACCTAGTTGAACTACATGAATTTAAGGATCTTCTTTCATGTTAGTATAACTCAAATATTTTGCTATTTTTTCCATAGCTAATATCTGATTAAAATAATTAATCATATTATTTGTATGAACATTAGACTATCGCTAGCCTAGCTAAATATTTTGATATTTTTTCCATAGCTAATCTATTGTATTTGTTTTAATTTTTAAATATTTTTTTCAGACGTCAACCCGGCTGTTCAGGTGCCATCTAGACGCACCCTGGCTAGATCTCTTGCAACAACAACCAGTACAATGAAGGAAGACATACAAGCAAAACTGGCAGCAGTTGACCATGTGTGTGTTACATGCGACATATGGTCAACTAATCACCGCAGTTTCATGGGAGTCACTGCGCATTGGGTATGCTATTGATTTAGTGTATTATTTTTATATAATTGATAAATTGACCATTGGTGATAGACTGATAGTCTGATAGACTTATAGTATAATCTTTTCAATTATTCGACATGTGTTCCTCATTCATTAATTTGGTGAGTCTTCATTTTGCTGTGATTCACAGTAATTTCACACTAATTCACTGATTCTGTCATCTGTCATTGTGTCTGATTCACAGCAAAATGTGGAAGAGTCCATATTCACAGGCTGTGAATATGGACTCTTCCACATTTTGCTCTTATGGGATGGGTCACTGATGTGGTGGTATGGTAGGCGACTCATCGCTGAATTGCCTCCTTTATATCACATAGTTCTTCTCTTCAATGTTTGGTGGCGCAGTTTAGCTGGTGCGTGTCTAACCAATATTATTAAATTAACTTAAAAAAATGTTCATACAAACATTGATTTTATATTCTTACATTACAGATCAATGATGACTTGTCGCGAGGATCAGCTGCACTGGCATGCCGAAGATTTCGTGGAACACATAGCTTTGATAAAATTGCTGGAATATTGGACAGGATCAACTCGGAGCATGGTTTATCTTATAGAAAAGTTGTATCTACAGTCACCGACAATGCATCGAACATGGTGAAATGCTTTAAAGAGTTCGGTGTTCGTGTTCAGAATCGTACTGACGACATTGATGAAGATGATGCAGATGAAGATGATGATGAAAAGATTCAGATGAAGAGGTTATCATCAGCAACTTTCCTGAACATTCAGGAGAGCATGGAGAGGAGTCAGTGAAACTATCATCCCATATTCGATGTGCCTCCCACACATTGAACTTGGTAGCAACAACTGATGCAGATAAAGGACTGAATTCACCTGGACTAAAGAAGATAAAGCATTCTGCAATGGGAAAATGTTCGGCGCTGTGGAATGCTGCTGGTAAACCCAAGTCAGCAGAAAAAATACAGGAAATAACTGGCGTCCAATTTAGGTACCCATGCGTCACCCGATGGAACTCAATGTACGACTCATTAAGCCAAATATATAAACATAAGAACGACGTGAATGTAGCTCTTGAAGAACTGAATCTACCCATCCTCAAAGACAATGAATTGGAATTTATTTCAGAATATTTGTCTGTTCTAAAACCAATTGCAGCAGCCCTCAACAAATTACAGGCAGAGAAAGAATGCTACTACGGTTGTCTTCTTCCAACAGTCCTAGTGACTCAAGATGCCCTCGCAAGATTGGAGCCTATCCAACCAAACGACCTGCGCTTGAGACACTGCATGCCATTACTGGCAGCAGTCGTCTCTGGCTTCAATGCCAGATTTGGTCATTTTTTGTCGTTGAGCCCCGAGGTAACTGATGCCGTTTTGGCCTCAGTATCTCATCCGTATTTCAAACTTAGATGGATATCATTGTTGCAAGGGCCTAATTTCGGCGATCATGAAGCAATCAAGTCTCAAGTAAAAGACAAGCTGCAAATGGCTGTAAGAAATTGTAATTCTGACAGCAGTGGTAATAGTTCGGTGAACTCAGACTCATCATCTGAAGACGATTTCTTCAGAACTATGGACGGCTCATTCTCTGCTCCTAACAACAAGGAAGACTTGGAAGTCCTCAATTATTTGCAGGACACCAGTAAGGCACTCGACTCTTTAGATAGGTATCCTGCTATAAAGAAGATCTTCAAGAGGTATAACACCACGCTACCTTCCTCTGCACCAGTGGAACGGTTGTTTTCGTTTGCTGGCATGGTTCATAGCCCCAAACGAAGTCGTCTCTCGGATGGTAACTTTGAACAATTGGTTTTGCTGAAAGCAAATTTTTACAGCGGTTGAACATTAAATTAACACTCTTAACTTGCGGTTTTTACCCTTATATTGTCAGTAATTGCGTACTGCAGTAAAACTGTAAAATTAAATTCTATGTAAAAAATGTTTACTTATATATGCTGACCATTCATTGATATGGGTTATGGACCTGGTGAAATGAGAATTGAGAAAAATAGAACTAAAAACTATATGTAGGTCATTTAATAGTTTTTTCTTTGCTGATAAGTTATGATAATACTAAGTTTTAAGTTTACCACCTGAAAAACTGAAAGGGGAATCGTCAATCCCCGTGGTTTAGATCAGGTGACATGGTAGGATACGATGGTTGTATTGCCTCAGCCCTCAGGGGAGTATTAGGAGTGATACTTTTCAGGAGTTATTAACAAAATAATTTGTTTTTGTTTACTCTACAAGAGTACAACTTTTTTCAATTCATATAAAAGTGATCTTAAAAAGTGATCTTGAAAAGTGATCTTCAAGATCACGATCTTGATCTGGATCTTCAAGATCACATTTTTCTGGTGATCTGATCTTGATCTTCAAGATCACATTTTTCTGGTGATCTGATCTTGATCTTCAAGATCACCAAAGTTGGTGATCTTGCCCATCTCTGGGGATAAGCCACAGAGACTTCATGTGTTTGCTGATGCAAGCACACATGCTTATGGGTACTGTGCATACCTTGTAAGTCCTACAGAAAATCATCTAATTTATGCAAAAGGGAAAGTTGCACCCCTCAAACCTACCCGAACCATACCTCAACTGGAACTATTGGCTGCTGCGTTAGCCATTAAAACCAATTCATTGCTTAAGGATGCTTACCATGTTGTGAACATAACTGATATCCACATCTGGCTTGACAGTCAGATTTGTCTTGCATGGATACGGAATGCTAGCATTAATAGTAAGAATATCTTTGCAAGAAATAGGCTAAAAGAAATAGCTGAAGCTAATGAAAGACTACAAGTAAACTTTCACTATGTTCCAACTAAGCAAAATCCAGCAGACTTTCTGACCAGAGGTTTATCCTACAAGTTGTTGAAGTCAAACAAAACTTGGTTCATGGGACCTAAGTGGCTCTGTAATACAGACCAATGGCCTGTGGAACAAGTTAACTTGACATTAAATTTAATCTTTTCAAATGAAAAGGTTGAACCAATCACTAATTATGAACATTATTCTGATTTCAGCAAACTTGTCAGGGTCACAGCTTACTGTTTGAGGTTTGCTCACAACTGTTTAACTACAATAAACAAACAGCTAAATAAAAACAATCATAATTATACAGAAGTTGCAACCAAGTATTGGATAGCGCATGCACGACAAAAGGAGTACAATAAAGAGTTAGAATTCTTGACTAATGGGAAACAAACAAAAGAACCTGTACCATCAGTAGTTGTGGATCTAAATTTGTTCAGAGATGAGGAATGCCATCTAAAGTGTAAAGGGAGATTAGACAAATCAAAACTGTCTTACAAAAGCAAACAACCAATCCTTTTACCTAGATTTAGCTATTTGACAACATTAATCATCAGGCAAACACACACAATGATGTACATCATATGGGGTACCACAGACACTAACTACATTAAGAAAAACTTATTGGATACCCAAGGGAAGGATCACGTTAAAACAGTTCTGAGTGAGTGTATCACATGTAGGCGTATTCATGCTAGGCCCTATAGGATACCAAATCCTCCTGCTTTGCCAGAGGAGAGAGTTACTCTCAACAGACCCTTTGAGACTGTAGGCATTGACTATACAGGAGCATTGACTGTGGGGTTGGTTGACACTGAACAAAAAATGTACATTGTACTGTTTACATGTGCTGCCTCACGAGTCTTTTGTTGCTGTCTTTAAGAGATTCTGTGCACGACATTTAGTACCCAAGACAGTATGGACTGACAATGCTACATATTTCAAGGCTGGTGAACAAGTCATCCACGATTTGTTAAGCAATGAATTCACACAATTATATATACAAAATTCAAACATAAAGTGGAAGCATATTCCGGTTGCCTCTCCTTGGTATGGTTCTATCTGGGAGAGGAATATACAAGCAGTAAAGAACTGCTTGAAGAAAGCAAATGGTAAAAAACAGATACACTTGTTTGAGTTGCTCACTCTCCTGGCTAAGATTGAGAACATCATTAACAATAGACCACTCACTTATGTAAGTGACAACATTAATGACCCCGGAACCATTAACTCCAAATCATTTGATTCGGGGAGAACAAGTTAGTCTCCTGCCGTACTACTATATAGACTCTTCAGAAGACCCAAACTGGACTCAACGACATGATGAGCTCCAGACTAAGTTACAACATTTAACTAGAGTTAAAGCTCATTTCATTAAACAGCGGAAAACTGAGTACTTGATGGGTCTAAGGAGAGACATAACCAAATGACTAAGAAGGATTGGTCTGACACAATTAAGGTAGGGGACCTTGTTCTTATACATGACAGTACTCCAAGACAATACTGGCCTCTGGCTAGAGTTTTAGAACTCAGACCAGGGCAGACGGGGTAACAAGAGTGGTCAAATTAAGGACTTCAACGGGTGACACAACAAGAGACATTTCTCTTTTGTACCCCTTAGAGCCTGGACCCAAAACAATGGACTTTGGAGAACCTTCTCCACCGCCAGTAACAACTGGAGACACTGAACTTCCAGTAACTATTCCTTTGACAGTAGGAGTGGTAACGCATCCTACTACAACATTGACAGACACATGACCTCAGCGACAAACAGCATTAAAGCGCGACTAGTTTTACAACAAAAAATAGATGCTGGGGAAATGCAATTTTATCTTCTAACTTTCACTTTTCCTTTTCTTATGGTAAAGACCATAGACAGTTTCATCTTATGGATGTATATTTTATCTTCTAATTAAATGCTACATCTTCTCCATGAGATGGTGAGGATAGTCACTGTTAATCAGATTAACAGGCATTTACAGTCAAATAGTTAGCTAGTCTATACTCAGACATAAAATTGGTGACATTGACACCAAAATTTTTATCTCCCGGGCCCCCAGTATATGGAAAACTGATGTGTGGGTAGTTGGGATGTAACGAAAATGGTTCACTGAGTAGGTAGGTAGTTAATCGAACAATTATTAAATTCCTTTTATGTCAATAACTGGGAGGATGAAACCAATTGGTTGCTCACCAGAGTTATTCTCCACACTAGTATTTATATACTGTGTGACAAGAGCGTGCTCGGTAATAGATATACATTACCGATCAACCAACCA
Source organism: Bathynomus jamesi (assembly GCA_023014485.1). Taxonomy (NCBI): domain Eukaryota; kingdom Metazoa; phylum Arthropoda; class Malacostraca; order Isopoda; family Cirolanidae; genus Bathynomus; species Bathynomus jamesi. The sequence continues at coordinate 376,103 of JAJOZX010001817.1, forward strand.
AAAAACCAAGAGGTCGCTGGTGGAAAAAGCCCAGCGAAAAGGTGGACAAAGAGGAACGAAAACGAGGAACGGTGTTACAAGACGGAACGAGGGAAGGGGGAAGAACAAACAACCGAAAAAAGATCCCCACCAGCAAGTACGCTCTCAACAATTAAACAAAAGGGGAAAAGGGTCTCTAATAACTAGTAGTAAGTGACTAATTGTGTTTTTAACCCAGTTAGAAGTAAACGCAGTAAATTAAGCTGGGTCAGACAAATTAGGCCTACATTGTGGCCTAAGACCTAGCATCAACTCATAGCGTAACAAAGGTGAAGGTAGATTGCCCTAACCTAATTTGGTGAGGAATCCTACTGTGGACCTCAATTTATCTGCCCGCTCTGGACCATTTCCGGAATCTCTAGGCTGACCCCTACAAGGCTAGACTTAATCTACTCTATAGTTAGACTGTGGATATAAGGGGTGGGTTAATTGTGGACCAATTGATACAGAGCATTTTTCACATAAGGTTTAAAATGAATGGTGAAGTAATTGAGGAAGTACAAGAGTTTAAGTAATTGGGTCAAACTATTACCAGCTCCTTGAGTGATGACTCGGATATAAGAAAACAGTCTCGAAGCCTGTATGCTAAAGCGAATATGACCATAAGGAGCTTTCGTTTCTGTACAAGTGAAGCTAAAGACACACTCTTTCGTACTTTCTGCAGTAATATATACGGTCTGCAGCTCTGTGTGAATTATAAAAAAGGTTCTGGCAGTACCCTAAATTTGCTGTACAACAGTTCTTTTAGACTCTTACATAAATTACCCCCGAGATGCTCAGCTTTGCAAATGTTTGCTACCCGAAATGTCCCGAGCTTCCCGGAGGTAACAAGACGTGCTCAACACATTCTAATGCAAAGAATTAAAAAATAAACCAACCCGATCATCCAAGCTATCCATGAGTCCTGCCATTTATCCTCTAAGGCCTAAGCTATGGACTTCTTGGTACGAAAACGTCTGTCTGTCTGTAGCTCCACTTAACTTCGACAGTGCAGTATTATTTCTAATCAATTGTATATATTTCTACCCTTAGTGTATGAACTGTCATTGTATTAATAATATTTGCCATATGGACTATAGTCTGCCAATAAACCTTTTCATTTTCATTTTCATATAGCAAAATTGGGGTAGAGTTACCAGATGCTCTTATTACGAAATGTATTTAAATCAATATATTTAATTTAAATACTCTTAACACGTGTACATATATATGTAATAATAACAATAAGTCAATATTTAAATTTAACACATTGTGGTTTGTCAAGACCATAGTTCTGGTACGTTCTACGGTCACAATGACTGAAAGGACAGTGAAGCATGCTGATAATGACATGAAATCATCATAAGATCTAATACTTTTTGTCTAAGTATATGCAATTTGCAAACTCCTCTAAAGTGTATAATTATAATCAGTCGTGGTGGAATAAATCTTCAAACTACTTTTGCCGTGTATATATATATATATATATATATATATATATATATATATAAAATCTTGTTTCATGTTTCATGATTATGCAAAGAAACTAGGCTGTGGCGGGGTTATCTAGCTATGTTGCTCGACATAATACTTAAATACTATTTAAATTCGGTTGTGATGTCCGTTACAATAAGGAAAACAATAAGAGAGAACTTTATAAATTTTAGACAATGAGGAAACCTGTAAACTGTGGAGAGACTTGCTTGGTACTATATACGATGCAGGCAGGAAGGAGGGGCCAATCGCGAATCTCCGAAACTATTGAAATTACACCTTTTTTGAAAAGACTGTGTAGTGTGTAAGATGCATGCGTGTGTAGTAAGGGATATAGTGAGAAGCGCGTGTTTGAGAGTATGCTGGACTGCTTACAGGGTAGACGTGACATGTAAAAAGGCCAGATGAAGAGGACAGTGATGGGAGAAACAGGGTTCAGCACTTCCTGCCTTCTGCTGGAATGCCACATACAAACTCCTATATATATATATATATATATATATATATATATATATATATATATATATATATATATATTATATTTATTTATTTAAATTCGACTCTTGTAAATATGCATAGCGGGTTATTATGAGTCAGAAGTTATAATGAGATCGATGTACAGTTCCCTCGAATGATCTGTTAAATAATTTTAAATTAAATATTAGGGCTCGCTTACGCCATTGCAGAATCGAATATCGCGTGATGATACAACTTTCAGTTTTACGTTTTTAATACAAGTGAAAAGCGTATGGTGCGTTCTATGAGTACATTATTATGATTGAAAGTATTTTTGTGGCCATTTGTACAGAAAATGATGTTTTTATACGAGATCTGATATCATAAAGTATTAAATTATAAGATTTTAAACGTTGTATAACGGTAGGCTTCAGTCTGTAAAGACATGATTGGTACAGCTAATGACAAAAACAATAAGCATGAACATTCTGTGTGATTGATGTAAACAGTGGCCTGACTGGTGTGAAAACAAATACGTTTATTATGAGAATTATGAGGAATTGTGAACAGCCGTTAAATTAGAGAAATGATAATTAAAGTAATGTGAATAGTCCTAACTATAACTACAAGTAGAAAGGTTCTTAATGAAAAATCTCTCAACTTTCAGTACCTATTTCCCGCTGCATCTATTTAAAAATGACAACCCACAAATTCGACATCCCGTTTTCTTTAATTGCATCTATAAGAAATTTTTTTACCCGAACCTACTTATTTGGATGTTATATATATATATATATATATATATATATATATATAATAATATAATAATAATAGCAAGATTAGTATCAGCTAATAGTCTTTAGAAGAAAGTTAAACTTAACAAATAACCTGAAAACAATTACTGAGAGAAATATATAGCAAGATTGGGGGTATAGTTGCCAGATGCTTTTATTACGAAGGGAATTGAAATCAATATATTTAATTTAAATACTCTTAACACGTGTACATATATATGTAATAATAACAATAAATCAATATTAGTAATAATATTTAAGTGGATGTTTAGAGGAGGAAAAATTTGGTGATTTAGTTTAAAGCATCGTTACGCAACTTGATGTTCTTTTTAACACATGTAATTTTATAACGAAATTTGCTGAACGTAAAATTATTAGTTCATATACCAGAAGATAGCATGTGAAAGTGAATGTAATGGTATATAGCGATGTAAATAACAGAAAACTACATATTTAAAAGTAAATAAACAAATATGCGTGTACTATATGTATATATTGTATTTGAAGGTCATCTCGTTTGAAAATAAGCCAGTTTCCCTTAAAAAAGAGAGAAATTAATTTATTTAAATTAAAATGATAAATATTCATTTTATTTTTCATAATGCAGATCTTAAACAAAGAACTTGTATTCGGTTTAAAATATGATCACTCTGATTTTCATTTATGTATTGTTCGCAATTTGTTAACATTTGAAAATTGGATGTGTTGATGCGCAATGTGTTAGGCTTATTAAAACCTTTCAGATATTCGTTTCCATTTCTACTGTCTTCTAACTTGCCTGAACAGGAAAGTACTTGAATGTATGTATGTTTTTTCATGTTTGTTCTTGTTTGTCTCATGAAAGGACTTTTTCAAGAAGGAAGGCGAGGCTCAATCCTTTCTTAAATTTTTTTGAAGGAAGGTGAAGACGAATCATTTTTAAAATTTAATTTTTAAAATTTATTTTTTTAAATTTATTTTTTTAAATTTATTTTTAAATTTATTTTTTATTTTTTTTCCCTTTTTTTTTTTTTTTTGAAGGACCATGAAGGACCATGAAGAACACCTCATAAAGGAGGGACCGCCATGAAGGACGGTGGAGGACCGCCATGAAGGACGGTGAGGGGGGGAAATTTTCAAATTGATCCATTCTCTGTCTCCCTTCTTGCGGACTTTATGCTACCCGTAATCATTTTTCTGCCAGCGTAATGGTATGGGTCGGTGTGTATAAACTAGGCAAGACATCTGTTTTTTTCGTAGAGCCAAACATCAAAGTAGACGCCCGCTATTACACTGAAACTTTGTTGGAACAAATGCTGCCCGAAATGAGACGATTGGCGAATAATCGTTACTTCTTATTCCAACAGGATGGCGCTCGGGCGCATACCGCTAAGTCAACTATTAAATTTTTAGAAAATAATGTTCCTGAATTGCTTTACCCAAAAGATTGGCCCCCTAATAGTCCAGATTTGAATCCCGTAGAATACGGAATATGGGAAATGTTGGCTGAGAAAGTGTACAAGCATAAGATCCGAAATGTCGAACATTTGAAAGAAATTATCGTACAAAAATGGGAAGAAATTACCCAAGATCAAGTAGATAAAGCTATAGATCAATTTAGGCCCCGATTACGAAGGGTTGTAGAGGTTTCTGGCAAACATATCGAACAATTTTTTTAGTCTTATAATTTCGTTTTCTTTGGAAATTGTAAAATTATATGACATGTTGTAGTAAAACTTTTATATTTTCTTTAATTTTTGACGTATTGACGTGAAATTTGGTACTAACTTAGTTTATTTGTTGCTTATTTGCCTAAAATAAGTTATTTGTCATTATGTGTAAAAATAAATGTACAGTAAACATTTTCGTCATGGTCCTTTTTTTTTTGCGGACCCTGTATATATATATATATATATATATATATATATATTGTGATGTATGACGTGATTTATTTTTTTATATTTATACATTTATGGTATTAATTATACCTTTATTTTAGCCTGTTTTCATGCAAACCACATCATATAGATTTAACTCAAGGTTATATATATCATTGATTAATATATATTCTTATTTCTCTGTCAATTCGTGTCGGGGGATAATCATAAACCTTTTACAAAAACAATATATTCGTCACAGATCTTATTAAATCAATTACAATAAAACAATGAAATTTTGGAGAGTAAAGAAATTTTGGTTGAAGAATAAAGATGTGATATTGAGACAATTAAATAAAATGCACAACACTTTAAATTTGACTGTTAGACAATTTTAATCTACAATTGATTGGTAGTTGTTTAACTGAATACAGCCATATTGTAATACGCCAGATCATTTAAAATGAATAAACGCATACATCTTACAATTTTAGTTGACTTATCTTTTAGAAAAACGGTTAGTTCTCTACCCGGCCTTTTGACCGTATTTTGTACATAATTCAAGTTTATGGAATTATTTGAATCCTATTTTGTTATTTGACCATTCCAATTATAATGTTTAATGCATGCCTTAGTTACATTGTTACCTACTTCCTTTTGACAGTGGTAATTATTCTCTTGAGAATTTGTACATTATAATCCTGTGTATTTTATACTTCTACCGAATGCGTGGACTCCGTTTTCTAACAGTGAATCAAGGACACACTATTTTAGAGTGTTTACCGACACTAACAAAATATACGTAGTCTCCGTTTTCTTCCTCTGGGATATAGGATATAGTCTTTTAAACCGACGTGAATTTTTCGTTTCACTTTAGCTCGGTGATTAATTACTCGATTTTAGAAGAACGATTTCGCTTTTAAGTGCCCACACGATTTGAAATTTATCATTACGGCACAATATGTGTATTTTTAAATAATTCAGCAAACTTCCATTAAGAATTCTTTTTTCTTTTTTGTTCTTAAAAGAAGAATTAAATCTAACGTTCTTATTTAAATTCAACACAGGGTTTGTGAGAGACCTTTATTTTTTCACGTTCTGAGATGCACTGCCCACATGCGTTTCTTAGCCTCCGTCCCTCTTGTCATGGCTGTCGGCCGTAATATTCTTTATATACCCAAATCAAATTCTCATTTTTGATTAATCTTATTTGTAAGAATTATTAACCTTTTAGAAGGTGTAATTTTACATGTCATTAAACTTGTTAATAACGTAACAATTTAGTTTTAACGGAGTCTTTCCATTTTATACGTAAATGAACGTTCACTTTTGAAACGCCACCTTTCTTTGTTTTGAGCGAAACGCGGAACCCACGTGTGTGTGTGTGTGTGTGTGTGTGTGTGTGTGTGTGTGTGTGTGTGTGTGTGTGTAAATGGCTACATTTCGTTTGAAAACGTAATTTTTACATTAATTATTTTCCTAGTTTTGGAGTAAACTGTATATGGTATTTTTATCTGAACTTATTCAGAATTAAATAGACAATTGAATTCATGTCTTTTTCCCTAAATTACATGAGTATTTAACATGCATATGTTTTACATTTCATGTACTTAAGAATTCCCAAATTGTTTCGTTTACACCCGAATCTACACGAAAATGCCCAGCGCCATTTTTGACGAATAAAATTCTTCGTCTTTATTTGTTTGGCTTTCCGTTTGGTATTTATACATGCAATTCATTCTGTTTGTTTGCATGATCAATTTATTTGTGAGTTAATTTATAACCAGTAATTAATTAACCTTATTTCATTATTCCCATACATAACAATATATATATATATATATATACAGGGCGTCCCAAAAAAATGTATACACACTTTAAATACTTATAAAGGCAGTGTTTATTAAAATACATTTCATTTTCAAAATGTAATAGAATCTACAGACATTATTTAATTGTTTTGTCAACGCCTGTTTTCAAACTGACGTCCGTTCTGGTCCAGGCACTGCTGATAACGCGAAGCAATGGAATCGCAAACATCACGAAACATTTCGTTTGGTATTTGTGTGCATTCTCGTTCAATGGCTGCTCTCAATTCAGCGACTGTTGCAGGTTTTATAGCGTAGACTTTGTCTTTTAAGTATCCCCATAAAAAAAGTCTAGTGGTGTGAGGTCTGGTGAACGCGGAGGGTATTCTACGAAACCCCTTCGTCCAATCCACATCCACATCGTGCCAAGTACCACTCGCAATACTCCACTCTTCGGTCCGGATCATCTTCATTAATAGCATGGACTAATCTTGGAATGTAACTTTTCCATTGACAGCGCTTCAAAATGCGTTGGACAGACGATTCTGAAATTCCTACCTCACGACTCGCTTGCCGCACAGATTTTCTTGGACTTTGGTGATACGTTTCCAGTACTCTTTCTTGCTTTGTGGGGCTTGTCGATGTCCGTGGTCTTCCGGAACACTTCTTGTGGACATTCTGAACAGTTCCATCGGCTTCAAACTTATCTCTAATTCGAGTGATGGTAAGTCGCGTTGGTGGATCTGTTTGAAACTCCCTCCTAAACTGTCTTTGCACTTCAACTGCGTTTTCACACTTCTAGTAGCATTTTATAATGAATTTCCTTTGTTCAAAGCTTAGTCTGACTGCCATTATTAATTCTAATGGGTTTAACTTGGAAAGAAAGAAACATCAATTGAGCTATCAGCTGTTAAAGTGTGTATACATTTTTTTGGGACGCCCTGTATATATATATATATATATATATATATATATATATATATATATATATATATATATATATATATATATATATATATATGTGTGTGTGTGTGTGTATATATATATATATATATATATATATATATATATATATGTGTGTGTGTGTGTGTGTTATGTAGGAGGGAGGGGCCAAGGGCGAACACCCGCAAACCCCCCCCTGCATAGAAGTAAAAGAAGATACCCAAAATGAAGGTCCAAAGTTTTTGAGATGCCAGAGCACTCTGCGTTTGAAAAATTGGAGATCATAAACAGGGGGAAAGATGGATTGGGGAAGATTGCTCCAGAGTTGATCGGTTGAGCAGATGAAAGATTGAAAATACCGATTAACGGTTGCGTTAGAGAGTTGGACAGAAAAGGAATGAGAAAGTGTAGAAACTGATACTGCATGTTCTCCTTAAAGGAGGAGTCATGCTATTAGAGAGTTCAGAAGAGCAGTGTCCGTTATAATAGCGACAGTAAAGAGAGAGTGAGGCAACACTGCGGCGAAGAGAGAGAGAGTGAAAACAGTCAGTAAGAGGCGAAGAATTGATAAGACGAAAATCCTTTGATTCCACCGGTCAAACAGAACTGTGTGGGTTGAGCCACCTGACACACGAGAAATGTACTCGATATGGAAACAGCAACTGAGTAGGGGTGAAGAAACTGCGGAGCAGACACAGCACACCTAACATCTTGGAAGCTGTTTTAGAGAGTATATGTGGTCTTTCCAGGAGAGATCATGAGAAAAAGAAACGCCAAGAATGTTAAGAGAAGGGGAAGGACTGAGTTGTGTAATGTTGAAGATGAAGGGATAGTCGTGTGAAATATTTTAAAATTCAAAATTAAAAATTTAAAAAAACTTATTCAGAAAAGAATACAAGTGACAGAATTTTACCTTTTTTAAATATTTGATATGAAATTAATATATTCACAGTATTGTCATCTGAATATGCCCTTGGAAGCATGTAGGAATTTTTAGACAAAATTAATGTCATTTCGTTTATTTATTACATAAAAATAGTGATGGTGGTAATTGATAGTAATAGTGATAGCAAAAAATAACAATAATAGCAATAATAATAATAATATAATAATAATAATATTAATAATGAATACAATATAAAGTTTACAAAATGTTACATAATTTTAAATTAAATTATTTAATTTATGTTTAGTAGAATATAAATAATGTTTATTAAAAAATATAAAATATAGATTACGAAATTAAAGATGTTTAATGAAATCAGTATACTTTAAATAGTTGATTCCAAAGAGGAACTTCATGGTAAAAACGACAGTAGTGAACTTATACATCAGTAGGAGTTAATGAAGTGCTTTTTCTAGTGTTTTGCAAAATACATTTAGTGATGAAGCCTGCCTGATATGCATGGAATTACATTCCATACATCTGCTCCTTTGAAAGAGAGTGCATTTCCTGCAGCTTTTATTGCATAGTTAGGTCTGGGCAGTCTGGTGTTATAATGATGGTGTATTTGATGTCGGTTAATTGCTCTTTGAATGGGTGATGTATGTTGATTTTTAATGATAACTTTGAACATATTGACAGCAACACTGAGTTTGTATAAGTCATTTAATTTTAAAATATTTAGCCCTTAAAACATTAGGGAAGTAATATTTTGTCTGTTGTTATTATTCGAGAGAGTCCGCAGATATTTTTTATGAATTACTTCCAAACAGAGCTGGGCACTTGCAAAAAAAAACGCAAGTGCCCAGCTTTGCTTCCAAAGGCTGTTTTATATATTTTTTGAGCTACCCCATGTTGTAATGCAATATAGTAAATGTGGATGGCTGAAGGAATAATACAGGGTAAGGAGTGCGTTTTGAGGAAGGGTCTTTTTTAGTTTAAATAATATGAAAAGAAATCTTGATTTTTAGGTTTGGTTTGTACTCGTTGTATGTTGTACAATGTACAGTGCTTACAATAAGTCTCGCGCCTCTGTCTCGTCCCAAGCTAGTCTGTTAGGTATAAAATGGGCGGTCCTTATGGCAGCGGAGGTGTGTTCGGATTGGTGGACATAATTGCTCTAACCCAATCAATGACGTCCATTATTACGTCACTTCTGCTACATTTTAGTGTTTAAAATACAGATGATTAAGAAGCAGAATGACCAAGTTTCGGGATGTTGGGGTGGTTATGGAGCAATCCTAGTCATCATAATATTAGCTGGGCATTACATTATACCGTCTCAGTATATACTGTAGACTATAGAGAACGACTAATTCGGAAAATATCCCAAATCATGGCATGATACCTAAGTTATTTTGACGCAGGTCTAAATTATTTGCTCAAATGCAATGATTGATATTAAGTAATTGTTGGGAATTGTTGTCAACATTGTTGTTTGTGATACATATCCTACGTGAAGAATCTAATGATCAAATTCCTCAGTGAACCTCTCACGCGCTCACATTTCGAGGAAGTCACGGTCGTCTCACTAATAGATAGTTTATCCATTGTTTGAAGTGGTAACCTATTCCATCTTATGAAAGTCATTAGTCTAAAGCAAGACTGGTGGGCCGTGAATCGGAGAAATTTGCATTTGATTTGTTCATCGTAATTATTACGTAATATAGTATACTGTATGTACTATTATATAAGAGTTTATGGTAGCATATCATATGACAATTCCCATAAACATGTGATGGCCTCGATGTTGCCAGTTTTTATTTTTTTCCTGAAACTATTACCTTCTCATAGTTTGTTTCAACAATGCATATATTATCATCTCCACGAGCGTAGACATTGCAAGAAAAGATTCTAACTAAGGATAAGTAAAGTTCTTTCATGGACACAATATATATTTTTATAGATGTCAAACATAAAAATATAATAAAATTCTATATTAACATAAATATATATTCGATACACATTTACGTCATGGCTTTAACATCAGTATTTCGTATAGCTTCCTCCGGCATCAATAATTTCTTGCAATCGTTGCGGCATAGAAGATGCCAGATTGTAGGGAATGTTTGGTGTTCGACGTAAGCTCTCCCAACTATTCCTCGTGCGAGCTAAAAGTGCTTCAAATGTTCTTTCATTGCGTTGCTCCCATTCGTTAATCATTATTGCCCAAAGGTTTTCAATCGGATTCATATCAGGAGAACGTGGTGGCAGAATTAGATTAATAATCTCTGGCTCCCTTTTCTCCTCCCTTCGTAATTTCCCACCCAACCTCGTTTCCTTCGACATAGCAACGCTTACCTCCATCCTCATTCCACTTCCTTCATTAAACCTATTATCGCTTTTACTGTCCCTTCCTTCCATCCTTCAATGCCAGCGTTCTTAAACCTAGCACATAAATTATATAATATGGAATCTAACACCTTAGAACTCTACGCATTCATGTTACTTCATGTTACTCGCTCCAGCCTCTCAATATCTTTCCTGAGGGTGGGCGACCAAAACTGCACAGCATATACCAGGTGCGGCCGAACCAGGGAATTGTACAGAGGGAGCACAATCTCCTTGTTCCGAAACTGAAATTGCCTTCTGATATAACCTAACACTGTCCTAACAGCTTCTGGACTTTCTTTTCAACCTCTACGCACTGTTTGGTAAATTTAAGGTCGCTGCTAATTAACACACCCAAGTCCTTTTCCAAATCAGTCGCCTCGATATTACTCCCCAACATACTTTGCATTTACCCAAGTTAACGGTATTTGCCATTTTTCGGACCACTCTCCTATCCTACCTAGGTCCGCACGCAGTTCCTCGATCGCTTCGGGCGTCCCAACATTGGCCCAAGCTTGGTGTCATCAGCGAATTTGGCGATCCGACTGACGATGCCACCGTCGATATCATTTATGTAAATGATAAACAACAGTCACCCCAAAACGGAACCCTGAGGAACCCCACTAGTGACCGAGGCCCAACCCGAACTAACCCCTTTAATTACAACCCTCTGCCGCCTATTCTTCAGCCAGTTTTCAATCCACCTACCTACTTCCCCACCGATACCCAGCGCGCGCACTTTCGCCATTAGCCGGCGGTGAGATACCTTATCAAAGGCTTTCTGAGAGAGAGAGAGGATAGAGAGAGAGAGAGGATGGAGAGAGAGAGAGAGGATGGAGAGAGAGAGAGAGAGAGAGAGAGAGAGGATGGAGAGAGAGAGAGAGGATGGAGAGAGAGAGAGAGGATGGAGAGAGAGAGAGAGAGGATGGAGTTACAAGGAGTTACAAGGACAAGAGGAAGCCTCAAAGACCTTCCGGTCCACTCTGGGAGGTTCCTGTTATTAAACTAGTTTATTTTTCTTTCAACTATCCTAGCAGTAGTAGAAAACTGGATAGAAAAGTATGAGGCTCTCTCCCCACCCTCCGCTCCCTCCCTGCCAGAGGCAGGTACGGAAAAAGGTTGAAGAAAATACCTTGACCCTGGAAAAGTAGCCAAGGAAATTTTACAGGAAAGTGGAGAATATAGAAATTTAGTTTTTCCTCTAAATTAATACCAAATACTTTGATCTCATTTACCTTTGCAGGAGTAGTATTCTCAATTTTTATTTGACAATTTGTATAAATATATTATGTGGGAATGAGTGTCAGGTTCATTAAAAGGTTATTAGCACACATCCATTTATACATATTTTCTAAATGCTTGTTCGTTTCATTAATCAGAAAGTCTGCGTTAGGATGGGAAGAATTAAGTTATCTACGTATTGCACGCAATTTAAGGTGGTTGAGAGATGAAAATCGCTGACGTGAATTAGAAATAGTAATGACTCAAGAATTGATCCTTGTGGAACTCCACTAGTTAGCTTCGCCTTGTTAGATAAATTATGTTTTAATTTGATGTACTGATGACGATTTGACAGATATGATTTAAACCAATAGAGGATATTTCCTCTTTTTCCGTATATGTGTTGTTTATTTTATTCAATAAGATTTCATGCGAAAGTTCATCAAAAGTTTTTGAAAAGTTGAGGAAGATCAAGGCAGTGTTTTTTGTTGTTTAAGTTCTGATACCCTTTTTCTAATAGCATGTTTATGAGATCTTCCGTTGTATGCCCACCTCTAAACTGAAACTGTGTTTTAGTTAAAATATCGTGTTTGATTAAAAATTTAGTAAGTTTATTGTCCACAATTGTTTCAAATACTTTACTTAAATTGGCAATACAGAAATGGGGGGATAACTGGATGGAATGTTTGGGTTTCCAGACTTAAATATAAAGCATACTCTGGTTTCCTTTAGAACAGGGGTTCCCAACCTTTTTTCGGCTGCGTACCCTTCGATGGGTTCGGCATCTATATTTGTAACATCTGTAACAAAAGAAATTTCGAGTTTGATAGAGATGGATTAGGCTACACCGTCTTTTGAGGGTACTTTTTACATGTGAAAGTTAGTTCCAAACCAGGATGCCCCGTACCCCTGAGAACCCTTCTCGCGTACCTCCATTTCGGAACTCCTGCTTCAGACTGTCATGGAATCTAACTAGCAGTACTGATTCACTCATTAGCTTACTGAGTGGTATTGCAATTTCATCCGATAAAATTGTAAATATACAGATTAGTATCTGATGATCAGATACTTATTTGTATATTTTTACAGGGCTCTTACTGATATTAGAATCTTCATTTTTCATGTTTTTATTGCTAAAGAGATATCGTATGGTAGGACTGGATCAAAGAAAATCAGTTTGCATTTTTTGTCGGTAGTGAATGTCTGTATTGGGATCGAGGCTGTAGTATTAGAGCCGATATTTGCAAAGAAGTTGTTTAATAAATTGGCTGTCTTTGGGGTCACTGTAAGAATTTTCGCCTTGTGTGAGGAAGGACAAGGGATTTGTTTTAACCTTCTTCGTGTGAATTAACCATTTCAGTGTGTTCCATAGCCTTTTGGGATTGGCTTTTTCTTCATCAATCTTTAAACAATAATGATCTGCTCTTGCTTTTTTAATGACTGCACTTAAGTCTTCAGAGCATTTTTTTAACATTATAACTGGGCGACATAAATGTCACCCAGCCGAAATATTTTGTCGCCTAATGAATGAAATTTTTCATTATTCGGGGACACGTCAGTTTTTCTCCATACAAAATTGTGTATGATTCATAGCGTGTGGAACTTGAAGATGACAACTTGTGGAACTCGAAGTTGGAAAATCTGGCCTCAAAGAGTGCTTGGATTATAACGAGTGGACCAGAGTGGAGCCAATGGTTGTGCATATATATATATATATATATATATATATATATATATATATATATATATATATATATATATATATATATATATATATAGATGTGTGTGTGTGTGTGTGTGTATATATATATATATATATATATATATATATATATATATATTGTTTAATAAAGAAGATAATGTTTAATAAGAAATTTAATGATGGTTTGTACGTAAATAAGGAAATAATGTTTTGTTTGACATTAAGAATATAACATACTAGTTGGCAACTCCTGAAATGGGCCGAGAGAAAGAAGGATGCCCCAAATCAATCCTCGGACAGTGTGTATCCCAGTTAGGTGGTCTTCGTATTAGTATGTTATTGTGAATTTAAAATATTTAAATGTGTCTCTCTCTGCGATAAAATGTTAACGATGGGTCTGCATTCGCTTTGCCCCGTTTGTTCAAACTCTTTCGGCGTAAATAAAAAATCAGTAAATAGTAATAATAGTGTGTAATTTATCCCCGTTTCTGTCATTGTTCAAAATTCCAATGGCGCCCACCGGCTAAATCAGTCTACCCGTGTTTATAAAGTACAGCGGAGCGAGTGTAAAGAAAAGAAAGAGCAGTCATAAAGGGAAAGTAATAAAGTAAAGTAACTAACGAAAAAAAACGTTGAATTGTTCACTACATACAGTAAATATCCTGCAATTAATCAGTTTTAAACGATGCTGATATTTTGAGTTACTTTATAGTGCACAGTGGTGTTTCTCTTTAAGAAGTAAAAATCGTGGCATATGTCAAAAAAAAGTAAATAAAAATTAAGCGAATTAATCTCTACAGCATTTTTCCGAGTGTTTCTTTGTGAAGGAAATTAGCTGCCCATCGAAATTCCTACATATACCCTCCCAGTTATCCCCCGCGGCCACAGTCACGAACACCAATCAGTGAGCAGTATACAGCGTGCCACATCCCTCATCCCCCGAAGTAACGAAGAATACGTTCCCGCACCCAGCTTGAGTCAACACACCCAATACTTCCCATAATACCCTTTTTCAGGCAATTTTGTGCACCAGTGGCTACCCACTATTAGTAACATGGAAATGGTAAATAAATTCCTGCAACTCTGTGGTATCTGCAACACTGTAACAGCTAAGGCAAAGGCGATGAGGTGCGGTCTCTGCCAGTTGCTTTTTGATTTCAGATGCCTAGAATGGGAAGATGAAAAAATTGCCCTCATAATGAGCGCAAAGCAACTTAATGGGCTAAAGTTTTTCTGCGAAAACTATATGACTGAAATAAACTCTTTTACGGTATATAAAGCAGAAAGAGATTACGAGAAGAAAATAAAAGAGGAAAGTGTGAATAAAGAACAGAGGAAAACAGTAGAAACGAAAGGCGAAGTAGAAATAAATCAGATACCGTCATGCAACGAGGCCGAAACCATAAAGACAACAGATAGTATAAAGGAAACGAAGGACATTAGGACAAATAGCACAAATAGGAAAAGAAAGCGTGCAATTAAGAAAACGGAGTGAAACTACATATATCCCAATAAAGAGCAAAAAACAAAGGCCCCGAGTAAATATGGGGGAGGAATTATATGCAGATATTATATAAAAGATAATTGCAGATATAAAAGAGGACAATGTTGCCTATATATGAACATCCTCCAATATGCAGTTTCTTCTATAATAATGGTAATTTTAAATTTGGAGACAGATGCAGATTCTACCACCCAGACATCTGCAGGACTTACGCAAAATATGGAACCTGCAAATATGGAACCTGCAAATATGGAAAAAATGCCACTATCAACATCTCCCGAAGAACCCAAAGGACAAAGGACAAAGTTTAAAGGACAATAGGAATAACAATAACAATAGGAATAACAAGAGGAACACAAAAAGCGAACAAAAAAAAATTTCAACATCGCAGACACGATACTGCTTCTAAATGTCATACAACGCATGTAGTTGATACAGCTGGAAACCCCCGAGCAAAACCGCTTCCGGGCAAGAAGCTACCAGAACAGTAGGCGGAAACCGATCTCTCTCTGAGGACCATAGGGCAACGAAACAAGTAATACCGGAGGAAGACGAACTTGAAATGCACAAGGGGCAACGAAAAACAAAGAACATAAATATTGTCCTAGCTAATATTCAAGGTGTTGGTTTTCGTCGTCGTCGTCGTTGGACCTAGGCAAGCTACGGCTTGGGACCGTAGCGCATCTATCCGGTATAGGTTAACCTGGATGATGTAGCCATAAGCACTGCCGCTGGTTAAGTGCCAACCAGTGATTATCTCACTAGCCGTATTGAGTCCGTTAGGCGAAACTGCGACAATACCAAGGATGGAAAATATAACCCTTGGATTTCTATTATTTATTTGCAAAATGGACATGGTATTAGATTAAAATAATTATTTGAATATAAATAATTAACTGACAATTGTGATATATAATTAATTATGTTTACATACAATAAAATAATACAGTATACATAAAATTAGTATTAATGTGGTTTACAATTGAATTATGATGGGTAACTAATTTAAAATGAATTTATAGCTATTCCGAAATTCAAGACGGTAAAATTAACATTTATCTTGAAACTAAAATAAGAGTATTCACTACACACTCCCCCACCAGAGAGGAAGTTCAAAGAGTTCCGAACGACACAGATTTCCCCTGGACCTTTTTGGTAGCTACATGTACCTCGCTTAAGGTTGATTCCAAAAACGCAGGCTTAAGACGATCGATAGAAACCTTGTCGACCTTGGAACCGCGCTGGATGAGAAATGATTTGCGCGTACGTCGGAGAACTTCATAGGGCCCGTCATATGGACATTGGAGAGACCGTTTTGGGACAGGTACACGAACGAAAACGTGGGTGCAAGACTGGAGAGCTGGGGAAACAAAGATGTTCTGTTGGCTAGTCAATCGAGGGGGAACAGGCTGAAGGGACTGCATGTGAGAGGAAAGTGTTTGAGCGAATTCCGTAGGATCACATGACTTATCCCCTGCAGTGATAGCCACCTGGTAGCCGCAGTGTTGTTCCATATACTAGTTCAGCCGCTGTAGTCTTCAGATCACTCTTAAATGCAGAGTGAATACCAAGCAACACGAGTGGAAGCTTATCCATCCAATGGGAGTCTTCGTGACACATAAGGGATGACTTCAGCTGGCGATGGAAGCGTTCGACGAGGCCGTTAGCTTGCGGATGATACGCACAGGTATGCGCATGTACTGTACCCAACAAGCTGGTAAACTTCTTCCAAAGCGAAGACTCAAATTGGCGACCTTGGTCAGTGATGACTTTTGTCGGCAATCCAAATCTTGATACCCATCCATGAAGAAAGGCTCTTGCAACAGTGTCCGCTTGGATATCAGGAAGTGGGATGGCTTCAGGCCATCTGGAAAAGCGGTCGAGACAGGTGAGCAGATAACGTTGGCCTTGAATCACTGGAAGAGGGCCAACAATGTCTACATGAATTACCTCAAATCGCTGGGATGGGGCGGAAATGCGTCAAAGGGGGACCTGGTGTGCCTTTGGACTTTGGCACGCTGGCAGGCAAGGCACGTTTTGGTCCAATGTTTGACATCTTTCCGCATCGAAGGCCAAACAAAGCGAGAGGTAACCAGGTGTTGCGAAGCACGGATACCAGGATGGGAGGGCTTATGAAGATCCGTGAAGACTGCTTGTCTGTGACATGGAGGGACATAAGGGCGAATAGCAGCTGTTGATACGTCGCAATAGAGGGGCACAGACAATCCTGGCATACTCATTTTCTTGAGGGAAAGTGAGTGAGTGGAGTCTTCTCTGAGCAGGTCTTGTAGTTCCGTATCCTTATCTTGATCCTGTGCAATAGCATTCCACAGTGTAGAGCTGAGGGTAACAGAAGTAATCTCTATTCTTGAAAGTGCATCCGCTGGAGTGTTCAAGACACCTTTGATGTGGCGGATATCTGTGGTAAATTGCGAGATATAATCGAGTTGCCTGATGACTCTGGGAGAGTGGTTACAGCTGTTTTTATTGAAGACAGTGACCAACGGTTTGTGGTCGGTAAAAACACAAAACTCTCGGCCTTCAAGGAAATGTTGAAAATGCTTCACGTTTAAGTAAATAGCAAGAAGTTCACGTCCGAAAGCACTATAACGCGTTTGGGCTGGCTGCAGCTTTTCGAGTAAAACGCGATGGGTGTTTGTTGACCGTTAATGGTTTGTTCCAACACCCCACCGATCGCAACATCTGATGCATCGACCGTCAGAGTTAGGGGGGCATCACTGATAGGAAATGACAGAGACAATGCACTATTGATAGCATTTTTGGCATTGTCGAACGCCTGTAAAGTATCGCTACACCATACCAATTTCGTTACCTTGCGTTTGTGTGTGATCATAGCGTGTAGAGGAGCAAGAACACTGGCACAGTTTTTAATGAACTTGTGGTAATAATTTACCAAACCTAGAAACCGACGTAACTTACGCTGATTATTTGGCATAGGGTAATTTTTTATCACTTCACACTTGTCCTGAAGGGGGGTAATTCCGTGCTGCGAAATCGTGTGACCAAGAAATTCCAAGGTTGGCTGTGCAAACACACACTTAGATGCATTAATAGTAACACCGTATTGTTCTAAGCGTTGAAAGAGGAGTGAAAGATGTTCCTTATGTTCCTCTTCCGTTGAGCTGGCCACAAGCAAATCATCGATGTAGGCATAAACAAAGTCTAAGCCTCTGGTGACCTCATCTATAAACCTCTGAAAGGTTTGCGCAGCATTCCGTAGCCCGAACGGCATCTTCACAAATTCGAATAACCCAAATGGTGTACAAACTGCAGTCTTGGGAATATCCGAAGGCTCTACGGGAATGTGGTGGAAAGCCTTAACGAGGTCTATTTTACTGAAGATAGATTTGCCGTGGAGAAGAGAAGTAAAGTCTTGGACATTTGGTACCGGATATCAGTCCGGGATGGTTGTCGAATTCAAAAACCGGTAATCCCCACATGGTCTCCAGTCTCCTGACTTCTTCTGGACCAGGTGTAGGGAGAGGACCAACTGCTTTTGGAAGGTCTTATTATCCCAAGATCTATCATAAGCTGGAATTCCGATTTGGCAGCTTTCAGTTTGTCCGGGGCAAGACGTCTGGGTTTTGCAAACACAGGGGTACCTTTTGTTGTAATGTGATGGGTAATGGTGTGCTTAATGGTATCACCCATCTGCATCGGTTGAAGAATTCCTGGATATCGCTGGAAAAGGCACTGGTACATGGAATTAGGGGAACGAGGGAAAGTGCAGAGTTCGAGGCGTCCGGAAGGGCAACCTGTTTGGCAAGAACAGAAAGCAGTGTGGCCTGGTCACATAAGCGTCGCTTGTCAAGATCCACCAGGAGTTTGAAATGCTGGAGGAAGTCAGCGCCGATTATGGGATGCTGCACTTGAGCACAGATGAAAATCCACTTGAAGGATCGGTGAAGGCCCAAGTTTAGTTCACGCGACTGAGTACCGTACGTGGGTATGCGTGAACCGTTAGCAGCGTATAGAGGCGGAGATTCCGAGTGCGTATGACCAGATTTTTGAGGGAATACACTGACTGACGCTCCGGTATCGACCAAGAAATTGACACCAGAGCCTGTCCTTTATGAATAACAGGTTGGCAGTGCGAGTACTAGACGCCATTAGGACTCGCTGCTGGGGTTTTCCCGAAAAAATTGCAAGGGGAGATGCACTTCCTAGCCTTCTTTCCAAATTTAGAGGGGTAGAAGCAGATCTTCCCGGAACTCGAACGATGCCTCTTCGTAAATCTTGACCGAGAATGGCTTCTTTGCCGTTGATTTTGTAGCAGAGAACAAACGTGGTTGAGTTGTTGACTTAACTCTTCCACTTTCAACTCCAGTTCCGATTGTGTGTTCACGTTGTTGACCGGAGCTGTGTCAATCTCCACTACTTTGTCGGCAGTTTCTGCTAGTTTATCAACTGGAGTAGCAGGATCCATAGTGGCCAAGACACGCTGAGCTGATGGAGGAAGTTTCTGCAAGAACAACTGTCTAAAGATGTCGTTATCGAAGGTTTGTGCGCGTTCGCCTAGAGCGCACTGCATAGCCCTCAGCATTTGAGTGGGCTTACGGTCTCCAAGTTCTTCTTTTGAGATTAACTGATGTAGTTTCTCACGCTCGGAGACAGTGGTGCGGCACAGGATGGCAGACTTCAGATCGTTGTATGGGTCCTCACTCGTGGAAGTAGACACGATGACGTCACGGACTTCAGAGATGATGCTCGCTGGTAGAGAGGACAAAACATGATCGTATTTTGTCCTGCTAGCGGTGATCCTTCCCAAGTTGAATTGTGATTCCACTTGGTGGAACCAAATAAATGGATCACCCGGCCAGAAGACGGGGAGCTTTACGCTCAAGTGGGAGATGGCACCAGCGTCGTCAGGCATCTTCTCCTATGCTTGCTGACGTACAAGCAAGACGACAAGTTACCAACGAAGGAGTGGAGGTTGAGACGAGCGCAGGCACAGAGCGCACGGCAGGGGTGAGGGGCAGAGGGCACGAGCGACGTTACAGTCTGGTCCTAGTCGCTCGGGTGAAGGGGGTGATGGGCACGAACGACGTTACAGTCTAGTCCTAGTCGTTCGGGTAAAAGGGGGGGAATCCAACTCCGGGGTCACCAATTGTTGGTTTTCGTCGTCGTCGTCGTGTCGTTGGGCCTAGGCAAGCTACGGCTTGGGACCGTAGCGCATCTATCCGGTATAGGTTAACCTGGATGATGTAGCCATAAGCACTGCCGCTGGTTAAGTGCCAACCAGTGATTATCTCACTAGCCGTATTGAGTCCGTTAGGCGAAACTGCGACAGTACCAAGGATGGAAAATATAACCCTTGGATTTCTATTATTTATTTGCAAAATGGACATGGTATTAGATTAAAATAATTATTTGAATATAAATAATTAACTGACAATTGTGATATATAATTAATTATGTTTACATACAATAAAATAATACAGTATACATAAAATTAGTATTAATGTGGTTTACAATTGAATTATGATGGGTAACTAATTTAAAATGAATTTATAGCTATTCCGAAATTCAAGACGGTAAAATTAACATTTATCTTGAAACTAAAATAAGAGTATTCACTACAAAGGCATACCTAATTTTGGTGTGGAGTGATAACCAATTTGCGCAGTAATAATTTAAATTTGTGTAGTGATAAATTGAAAATCTGTGCAGTGATATATTAGGTTCTATATCGGATATAGAACCTAATTTATCACTGCACAGATTTTCAATTTATCACTGCACAAATTAAATTATTACTGCGCAAATTGGTTATCACTGCACACTAAAATTAGGTATGATTCAAGGAATAAGTCCAAAGCAATCACTCAACGAAGTTTCGTACTTGAAAGGATTTAAAGACGAAACAAGGGCGGACATCGCATACCTCTTAAGGATTGCTAAGGAAATTGTGAAAACTGCGAACATTGTATTGATAAAAATGTCTTTAGAACATAATTATTCCCACTTATCATTCTACTCTGGTTTACCTATTACTAAGGAAACCTAAATGAATAATTAAATATAAATTCAAGAAGGGGATATATATTAACAATGAAGTGGATAAAAAATGGTCTCGTAAAAACTAAAAAAAAATCCTTCGGACGTGATGACAGTGTTCATGGTATTGGCAAGCCTGTCATCCTGAACGAACAGAGCCATTGGTCGGCATTATTGCGCCTTGGCCAAATTCCAAATTTATTTATTTATTTATTTACATTTAATATTGAACATAGATTCAGATATTATTTTGTGTTATAACAAAAACCGAGCAAAAACCTGATATATTATATATATATATATATATATATATATATATATATATATATATATATATATAGGCGGTTTATGAATGATAAAAACAATGTTTTGAGGCATATTAAATTTTAATAACATTATAACATTACCAAACTGATGGGTATCAGCAACACTGATATAGTAATAAATAGCCACTGAGAGAAATATTATTTAGAAAAGAAGAATGTTTTGTATTGAGGTAGCATCATAAATGCATATAATTGTTTTGTATTAATAAGTTCCATGTTACAACTTAAGTGTTGAATCACTGCAGCTTTGACTCTTGGCGGTCTCTCACCTCAAAGGAGAGAATTACAGAAAATACAACTATTAGAGTGATTCATATCAATAAACATAGAGCCATTTAAACGATGATATTTGACAATTTTGCAAATGTGTTACACATTCATAATTACTATTGTATTTGAGAGATATCAGTACAGTGGGATAACTCTGACATATGGGCGAAAAGGGCACTGGACGACTGTCCCATTCTAACGAAATATTGATGCTGTTTAACACGCGTGTGCAAATCCTTTCCCGTCTGACCAATGTAAAAGGAATCACATTGTTTACAACCAATTTTATAGATAATGCCTGAATTATAAAATCTATGAAATTGGTTGTAAACAATGTGATTCCTTTTACATTGGTCAGACGGGAAAGGATTTGCACACGCGTGTTAAACAGCATCAATATTTCGTTAGAATGGGACAGTCGTCCAGTGCCCTTTTCGCCCATTTGTCAGAGTTATCCCACTGTATTGATTGGAATAATGCTTCAATTTTGTTTCACTCTAGCAACATTGTTAATAGAAATATTCTTGAGTCTGCTATTATTCAACTTACAAATAATTTTAACATGAGCCAGGGTCTTTTTTCACTTGATCCTGTTGTTTTTAATTCCTTCAGAACGGATTTAGACCAGAAGAGCAAAGTGGTAGTTTTCCCTTATAAATTTGTATGCTCCTCGTACAATTTTTATTTTTCAATTTATTTTTATTTTTTTTTATTTCTTTGTGACCTATATATAATTTTGGCATTATCTATAAAATTGGTTGTAAACAATCCGTTTGATCCTGTTGTTTTGAATTGGTTCAGAACGGATTTAGATAAGAAGGGCAAAGTGCTAAAATTGGTAGTTTTTCCTTATAAATTTGTATGCTCCTCCCACAATTTTAATTTCTCTATTTATTATTTTTTGTGAGCTACTGTATATATAGTCTCGAACTTTTTATTTACTTCAGTGTTTCTGAGGATGTCATTAGACGAAAGCGCTTGAGCACCATTCTGTTTCCTTTCCTTCGTGATTCTTTTCATCATAAATATTTTTCACGTGTTACTTTCGTGAAATAATTTTCATATATATATAAAATTCTTTAGGTGAGTTCGAACGACGGTTCAGGATCGACCTGCGGTCGACCCCTCTGCAGCATCACGCCTCATTTGCGGGATTTGGTGAAGGAGGGAATTGCTGTCTGATTTCCTCCTGCCCTCCTAGCCAGCCACGTATGGCTGGTCAGGGACTTTGCATAGGACTCCGTCCAGCTGGTTCTTAAGTTATTCAGGTCGGTGTGCTGGAGATTCCTCACTTCTTTTGGTAGGACATTGAAAAGCTTTGGGCCTCGTATTCTGAGGGTGTTTTTCACCCTCGTTTTCACGGCCCCTTGTCCCACGGCAGCTGGGACCGTACAAAATCTGCCTCTTCTCTCATTCCAGTGTGTTTCTATTTCATTTCTAAGGTTAGGGACAGAGCCCTCAAGTATTTTCCATATGTATACTATTGTGTACTGCTCGCGCCTTCTTTCGAGAGGGTAGGTAGAGTTTCAGTGATTGTAGTCGAGACCAGTAGTCTTCACCTTCCGTTTCCTCTATTTTAGATGTAAAAGTCCTTTGTATAGCTTCAATGTTCGCAATGTCTCGTTTTCTATGTGGGCCTGTGAGTACTGAGCAATATTCAATTATTGGTAGGACTAGACTCTTTCATAATTTGATCATGATGTTTGCTTTTCTGCTGCAGAAGCTCCTCCAGATGATTCCCATTATTTTTCTAGCCGTTGTAATTTTGATGTTATAGCGCTCTCTGAATTCTGCATCCGACGACATTATTACTCCAAGATCCCTGACTTGTGGATTTGTTGTTATCTGTTTGGCTTGCAGAGTTTTGTACCGTTTTTTCTGTAGCTCCTTGTTATTACCATATCTTAGAAGTTACAATTTTTCTCCTTTGAACTTCATATTGTTGTCTTCTGCCCCTGGAATAATGTTTCAATGTCGTTTTGTAATCTTTCTATGTCACCTTCGTTCAATATTTCCTGGCATATTTTTGTGTCATCTGCGAAACATGATACAATACTGTCATTGGTATCTGCATCAATATCTGCAATCATTATTATGAACAGCAAGGGAGCTAGTACTGTCCCTTGTGGGACAGAGCTCTCTACTTCCGAGACTTCCGATTTGACTCCATTTACCACCACTTTTTATGTTCTTTGCGTCAAGAAATTAAATATCCATCTTCCCAGCTTTCCAGTAATTCCTGTATTCTTAAGTTTATGTGCTATAATTCCATGGTCACATTTAGCGAAGGGTTTAGCAAAGTCAGTATGATTACAGCTATGTTTTGTCCTCGACACAGTGTTTCCAATATTTTCTCCTGGTGGTCTAATAGCTGTGATAGGCATGATCTTCCAGCCCTGAAACCATGTTGATTTGGGTTGTTTAAGTTCTTTTCTTATAGGTAGTAGGTAGTTTCGCTTCTAATTATATGTTCAAAGCACTTTATAAGGTGTGAGGTGAGAGCCACCCGCCGATAATGCTTGGGCATTGTTCTGTTACTACTTTTGAATAAAGGGGCAATGTTCGCGTTCTTTAATGGGAGTGGAATTTGTCCTGTGTCGAATGATTTCCTCCATAGTAAGTCTGGTGCTTTGGCAATACTCTCTTTACGTTTCTTTAGAAATGTGGCATTCTATGTGTCTGGCCCTGGTGTCGAATTGTCTCGCATCTGTGATAGAGCCTTAATTACATCTCCTTTCGAGAACTCTAAATCCATTAATAGGTTTGTGCCAGAATTTGTCCTTGACTGATTCGTATCAATGTCGAAAAATTCGTCTGCGCTTTTCTACCAATACTCTCTTTGCAGTGCATTTTTCTTTTCGCAAAAGTGTAGAAGTATTTATGGTTATTTTTTATGTTTTCTGCTACCTTGTTTTCCTCCTCCTTTGTCTTATGTATGAATGTTTGCTTTAGGTCTATTTCTATTTCGCCTAGTTTCCTCTCTAGTTTGAGTCTCCTTGCATCAGTTTTGCATTTGTGGAGATGTTTTACAGTTTGCTTCCGTTGTCTAAATAGTGTTCTGAGTTTTCTCTCGAGCTTGTTACGTTTTCTCTTTTGTCTCTCTGGAACATGCTTCAGTAATATAGGTTTGGTTTCAGACTCCATTATACCTAGTATTTGTTCTGGAGTCTTCTCGTGAAGTAGTAAATCCCAATTTACTTCCTTTAAATCTTTATTTACACTTTCCCAATCTACTTTCTTTGAATTTATGTTTAAGCATTCAAATATTCCTTCTGTCTCTCTGGGATACGTTTTCGGACCTCTGGGTGCTAACTTCAATTGTATATCGATTAGGTTATGGTCGGAGAAATTTGTGTGCGTTACCTTCTTATTTATTATTATCTCATTGTTATTTGTCAAAATTAAATCCAAAACATTCCCTTTCCTAGTGGCTTCACAGATTTCCTGAGCAAGGGCGTAATGTTTCATCATATCTAATAGCATTATTGCTTAGGTTCTATCATTTTTTGTAATGTTGCCATGAAACTTCTCAACATGTATGACTGCGTCATTTTTCTTCCATGTTATGAATGGGAAGTTAAAATCCTGCAAATTAGAATATTTGTTGCTGAAGTTTCAATTAATTGTAATATATAATATATATGTTTTATATCAACAATTATTTAATTTTAATAAAACTGAAATTATTATATACTCAGGCTTTACAGGCGGAAAAGCGCAGTTACATGAAATGAAAAGAGGTGTGACTGATACAAGGTAATCACGATTAAGTTTTCAAATATTTTAGACCTTTACAGCGCCGCCAGGAGCATGGTGAAAAAAAGAAATGAGCTTTTTGCATTTTATTATATTCGTTGTCAAACTAAAAATTAATTTATATTACAAGTATTAATTCCCTTTTCTACAATTAACAAATAATTTCAAATATCTCTAACAGAAAATTATTAGTCCCGATCGGCACATACGAGCAAAAGGGGTATTACTTTTACTAGAAATGTGGCTGGCACAAAGCTACCGCATTGCTTAAGCAATGGAGGAAGCCCATTCCGTCAGTAAACATAAAGAGAATCTGTACCCAAATGCAAATACGGTGCAATTGATACGTTCTTCTCATTAAATTGTTTACAGCAATTATGCACACTACTGTAGAACAAAGACGGTCATATTACATTTCTTCGATATGTATACTGTACATATATATATATATATATATATATATATATATATATATATATATATATATATATATATATATATATTGTAAACGTCACTAATCTACATCAGTTAGTATTTTTTTCAGTATATGATAACTATAACGTTACAAAATATAAATGCATTTTAATATGTTTTCTTATCAAAACCACTCCCCAAGGCCCATTACAAGTAATAACATTATCTATTCAATACCACGCACTTAGTATCTTAGGTTTCTTATCCAAACAAAATAATTTTTTTTATAACTTTCATGTCGCTAATTATTATTTGATAAATATTATAGCTACGTAAACTACATACTCATTAAAACAAACACGGAGACATCGATTTCCACTTTAATAATTCAAAACCTAACGGGGCATGTTCAGCCCGACTGTTCAGATAATATATATATATATATATATATCATCCCTCCACACAATAACAAAAAATGGTTGGTAAATAAATGGGTAACCTGGGTAGCCTAGTGGTTAAGAAACTGGGCTGCTGGTGGGGCGTGGTTCGGATTCCACGTTAAAACTGTGGGTCTAAGGTGGAGTGACAAACTTGACCTTCGTCAGAATGAATAATTCGGGCAGAAGCAAAACCAAGGTTACCAAGGTGTGTGTATATATATATATATATATATATATATATATATATATATATATATATATATTCCTCGTTCTTTTGTCTGCAAGTTTATCAAATAATATCGGGAGAGTTTTTAAGTATATAACACTTTAAAAGATTTGTATTTTATTTATTAACTGAAATAAAAGCATTAAATATTTACTGTAACTTCTCTATACATGGGGAATTAGTCTCCTAATGCAAAATATGCTCAATATGATGTCTTCTCAGCTCATTAAATCTTTGAACACGAACAACAAAATGTTGCAGTCCTCTGTACGGAGTTTCTATTAGAATCTGAGAAATTTCTTGTTCAAGTGATGCTTTTAATTCTTTTATTACGAGAGGATTACAAAATACACTACAAAAAATACAAAAATCTTTATTCGGAAAAGAATACAAGTGACAGAGTATTGCAATAGTTTTTCAATAGTTTTTTCGTACAATTTAGATATTTCATGTGGCATTAATATATTCACAGCACTCTAATCCGAATATGCCGTTAGAAGCATGGAAGCTTTTTAAGCAAAATTAATGGCATTTATTATATTTATTGCATAAGAGAAGTAAAAGTGGCAAGTAATAGTAATAGTGATAACAAATAATAATAACAATAATAACACTAATAATAATAATAATAATAATGATTATAAACACAAGATAAAAATTCACAAAATATTACATAATTTTACATTAAATCATTTATTGCATATGTAGCAGAAAATAAATTATACTTAATAAAATATATAAAAAAGGATAAATTATGAAATTAAAACTGCTTTATGAAATTACCACATTTTAGATAATTATAAAATGGGAACTTAATAATGGTACTACTGAACTTATACATCAGTAGGAGTTAATGAAGTGCATCTTTAGTGATTTGCAAAATACATTTAGTGATGAAACCTGCCTCATATGTATGGGAATTGCATTCCATACATCTGCCTTTAATGCAGTTTCCATTGTATAGTTTGATTTGCATATAAAATCCCTTTGTAGATTAATGTTATGGTGACGTATTTGATGGGAGTTTGATTGCTCTTTGAATGGGTGATGTACAGGGGTTGGACAAAATAATATGAACACCTTGATAAATGGCGGTTTTTATTCTTAATATGGAGTTGGTCGTCCTTTAGCGGCAATAACAGCTGCAATGCGTCGGGGAATTGATTCATACAGCTTTTGGACAGTGGCTAGAGGAATCCTGAGCCATTCTTCGAGCAAACCCTGCTCCAGTTCCTCCAAAGACGCCGGCGGTGGGAATCGGCTTCTGACCTGCTGCTCCAACTGACACCACAGATGCTCGATAATGTTAAGATCCGGGGATTGTGGAGGCCAATCCAAGCGTTCTACTTCACTAACATGCTCTTCAAACCAGTTTTTAACGACCCCAGCGGTGTGGATTGGTGCATTATCATCCTGGAAGACGGCGCCGCCATTGGGAAACAGCGTTTGGACCATGGGATGGACCTGGTTAACCCTACCATGCAGTACTACAGCTGGGCCAAGAGTATTCCACGATATTGCTGCCCAAACCATCACAGATCCGCCTCCATGCTTAACGGTTGGGTTCAGGCAGTCGTGGTCATAAGCATCTTTAGGCTGTCTCCAGACGTAAACTCGACCGGAACATGGAAATAGCGTAAAGGAGGATTCGTCGGAGTAGACTACATTCTTCCACCGGTCCACTGACCAATTCTTATGGTCATTACACCATTTTCTGTGCTGCTCAATGTTGATGTGCGAAAGGAAGGGTTTGGCAATTGCAGCCCTCCCATGGTATCCAGCTCCATGGAGCTCGCGACGTACAGTTCTGGTCGATACCGGGCTTGCAAGATGCTGGTTAAGCTCTGCAGTCACTTTTGGAGCTGTGGTCTTATGGTTCTTTGTCACAATGCGCTTTAGCACCCGGCGGTCTCGATCACACAGCTTCTTCTTGCGTCCACTATTGCATTTGTCGGTGCTTGTCTTTCCATGGTTTTGGTATGCAGACATGACCATAGAGACAGTTCCTCTGGATACATTGAACATCTGAGCGGTTTTCGTCACCGATGCACCAGCCATCCGCGCTCCGACAATTTGCCCTCTTTGGAAGTCTGACAGGTCTTTCATAACTGCTAATTCATAATTCACTCAGATCTGTAAAAACAACGTGAGGGTTATAACATGACGTATACACTCTCTGTTACGCATTTAAATAGGTTTGCCAGTCATTTGACCGTTTACTTTGTGTCTGAGCAGTCCGTAAAGATAACCGGTGAAATCGGCGGATGTTCATATTATTTTGTCTAACCCCTGTATATATATATATATATATATATATATATATATATATATATATATATATATATATATATATATATATATATACAAATTAAATAAATAGCGCAATATGGCAATATTCTTATAGATTGCATTTAACTCGGATAAATAAATATGAGGGGTCCCGCGTCTTAAGGTACCTAAGCGCCAAAATTAAAATTCGCCAGAAATCGCCTCCAAAGTTCAGCAATATTCTCGCAATAGTATATCTGTTATTAATTGAGCTAGAACGTTCATTTTCGGCTAAATTAGAGTTCTAAGTATGCTAATGAAGATGTTGATGAGTTTTTGGAGTAAATTTTCATATTTTATATTTGATATAATTTTTTTTTAATTTTTTGATTTTCTTATTATGCCGAACTTTGGGTGCGATTTCTGGCACAGAATGATTCCATTGATTTTTCATCACTATCACTAGCACGGTGAGACATTGCTGCACACGTTGATAATAGTCAGAAGCCGGGTGAATAGAATAATCCACGCAATATTCAGCAATATGAGCACGAACACAGGACGCCTGCTAACAGCAACGCGAGTCTTAACCCTTTAACGATGGATGGTACCTTATGGTCCACCAGAAATAATAATATAAATTGTACTACAATGGCTCGTTTCTATAAATGTTTCTACGTGTTTATATATAGATGTCATTTAGTTGTCGGGAAAGGAACCCAAAATGTGTATCATTTCAGTGACTAGTTACTAAAATATTTAGTTTTCAATAACAATAAAACCTATACGTTCTGGTAACAAGAGTGACCGCATATGCTGCGGACTCGTCCGTAAAGGGTTAAGGTACTGGCGGGATGTTTGTGTCGTGTCCCTCTCGGCGCGTGGAGCGGGTGGCCAATCAGAAAGCAGAGCGGCGTGGCTGCCATGTTTTCATTGGCTCGCGCTCCTCCTGTTGTTCCCGCCACCCAGAGACCGAGCGTCCCACCCTCACCCCCATCACCTCTCACCAGTTGAACGGGATATTGTGGCCTTAAGACGCGCATCACATCTGGGCGGCAGAGCCCAGCTGGCGATAGAGGTGAAAAAAGTAGTTCGCTTCATAAGGTTTTCAACCATACTTCTAGTGTCGTAAGGTCATTATAACCCAAACCACGCAATAGAGGAAGGGTGAAAATAGTGATATCCATCACAAAACACGTTTTCGCCTGTGGTGGCGCTTAGGTACCTTGAGACGCGCGAACCCTCATATATATATATAATATATATATATATATTATATATATATATACAGGGTGTACATAAAGTCAGGATCTATTTTTGTGAAGCACTTGGAAATTATATGGAATTCAATCATAAAATGATAAAGTGGCAACATTTATTACATAATTAAGAGTAGGATTCGACGTGACGCCCATCAGTATCCCTGCACAGCTCAAATCGTTCCGCAGCATTTCTAAACACATTCTGGAGCATTTGCGGGGTTATGTTATCTGCAGCAGTTCGTATACGTGTACGTAAGTTTTCAAGACTCGTAATCTTCGTCTGATAGACGTGCGATTTGATAAAGCCCCATGCAAAGAAATCTAAATGGGTTAAATCTGGTGATCTCGCTGGCCAAGGTCTGTTGCTTCCGCGTCCGATCCAGCGATTTGGAAAACGTCCATTTAGATAATCCTGAACAATTTTGGCATAGTGACAAGGAGCACCATCATGTTGATAGACGACGGTACTAACAATCCTATCCCCAATCAGCTGAGGTTCAAGGAATTGCTGCAACATGTCCAGATAAATAAGCCCCGTAACTGTAGCTTCAGCAAAGAAAAAAGGACCATAAACCTTAGATTTTGTTAAACCCATCCAGACATTAACTTTAGGTGAGTCTCTTTCCCAATTTTAGACGAAATCATTCGGTCTTTCATCTGCCCAAATTCGACAGTTATGGCGATTTACTTTTCCACACGTATGGAAAGTGGCTTCATCACTAAAGAGAATGTTGTCCATTAAATTATCACTCCAGATTTGTTCTACGAGATCAGCACACACAGCACTTCGTCGAGGGAAATCTTCCTCATGTAAATCATGTAAAGAAAAATATAAAAAAATAATTATTTCACAAAAATAGATCCTGACTTTATGTACACCCTGTATATATATATATATATATATATATTGTCTTCTAAACAAGCAAACTGGCTGGTAGATGGCTGGATCTACATTCTTGCACGCTCTCCTATCCTTTAATATATATATATGTATTGCCTTCTAAGTCAACTGGCTGATTAAGCCTTCTAAGCTAGATTACACTTTCTTAGCCAGCTGAGGAAATCAAGAACTTCAGTATGCGACGAGACATGCCAGCGAAAAGATCTCCTCTCTCCTACTCCTCTCTTCTCTCTCTTGGTTACCTTCCTAGGTCAGGAAAGGTTAGGATACCCCTTTTGTGGGGGCAGATCTTAGGCCAACCCCCTTCAAGCAGGGGGCCAACCAACCCCACTAGTGCCAACCCCCCATCCCCCTTGCAACATTGATCAACATTGCATTGCAATTGCACTTTCCCATTTTGAGGTCATACTACTCCTTCACCTCACATGTGTATGTGTTTTTCACGTAGATGTACCACCCTCCTCCTCGACTAGCAACTCTATCTGCTCTGTGTATGTTGTAGTCCAGCCTTACTATTTCAGTGTCTTCGATGTAGTTTTCACAGCCTTTTCCGCATTTATGCAAGTGTGTTTCCGTTTGGCATAAGATATCTACCCTGGTTTACGTAGCTAAATTTTGTAAGTACTGTAATTTGCAGCCTGCATGGTCAGTATAGAGGTCTTGTATATTTGTGTATAGTACAGTTACAGGGTTTCTATTCTTTATGTTCGGTTTTCCTATATACTCGTACTGTTCGTTTTCTGGTCGATGTCGGTTCCTGTTTGGTGTTATTGGTTGGGTAGCTGTATTTGGGAGTATTGGGGTTGTGGCCCTTGATACCACTGTGATTGTTGTATTATTGGTGGGTGGTGTTGGATGGAGAGGTGATGTATGTAATGTTGTGGTGCATATATCTGCGAGTTTCTCGCTTTTCTTGTTAGAAAGGCTAGCTGTGCTTTTATCATTCTCATTTCCTCTAAAAAATATGTTTCCTTGCTCTTGTTATTACTTCTATTTCGGCTGTGACCTGTTCTTCCTCGTTCTCTTCTTTGCGTACCCTTTATGTGAAATTGCCGGCACTCTATATTCAGGCATTTTTTCTCTGTCAATGACTGTCTTCACATAGGAGGGTGGAAAAAGTGGCAGTTTGGTCTGTACCTGCATCTTCCATTCCTAATCATATCGAAGCATTTTTGTGGATGATTGTATCTGCACTTGGAATCATATTTGCACGAACCTGCTTTATAATATTCGCATATGGCACGTCGTTTAATTTCCTTACGAGTCCTATGTCATTCGATTTCTTTCTTCTGTTCTGCTACCGCTTCTTTCCTACTGAAGGGAGGCGGCGAGATGACAAAAATATATACTACGGGACAGAAAAAACAAAAAGATTAGCACATGATTAACAAGAGTTGATTAGAGGCAAAAGGTATTTTAACAGGATATTGTCAATTTTATACATTCCCGCACTGTTATTGAAATTATTTTTAAAATGGATAAATGCACATTCTAGCAGTGGCGGCTCGTGACTAAAAATTCTAGGGGTGCTGTCTCTAAGAATGGGTTGAAATAATTACTGAAATAAAAGGATGAGCATTGAACAATGAATAAAAGTTTCAAAAGTTATTAAAAAAGTTATTCAGTGAGCTCATCCTTATATTGTTCTTGATTATTTCAATTGTAAATAAAAAATTTAGGGGTGCTGCAGTTCCGCAGTGCCTACCGACGAGCCGCCACTGCATTCTAGAATATTCCTTTCAATTATATCTCTGTTTTTAACGAGCGCTTTAGAACTGCCCTACTTAATACTATGATTATATCTATATATATGGTTAAACAATGCATTAGAATTATTTGCTGTTCTACACGCATATTTATGTTGTTTTACCCTAATATCTAACGTTTTACTCGTTTGACCTATATATACTGAGTCACATTGTGTACATCCGATCGCCTATTCTTTATTAGGCGTGATTTAACAGTATTATTATACTTAAAGACTACATTGATACCAATTGCTTTAAGTAAAGTCAGAAGATATTGAAAATTTACCTGGTAAGGTAGGCTAAGGATATTTTTACGCTCAAATTCCTTTAGTGTTACAATATTATAATACCTATTCTTGGCTTTCCTAATGCAGTTATCTGAAAATGAAATAAGATAACATAATTTAGTACCAATATTCATGATATTGCATAATTCGGAATCTAAAAATTCAGGACTGACAACTCTCAATGCTCTAAGAAACATACTAGAGAAAAAAGAAGATTTAATCGAGGGATGATGGTTAGAACAAAAATACACACAAGTTATTATTAGTAGGCTTACGATAAACTTCAAATTTGAACTGATTAAAGCATCGCCGAATTTTTAGATCCAGAAAATATAAGCTTCCATCATTTTCTTTTTCAACCGTGAACTTAATAGATGGGACTAAATTGTTGAGCCTACCAAGAAATAAGTCAACATCCATCCAAATTATTAGGCCAAAGGCATAAAATACCATCTATACGCATGTACCAAACAAGGTTAAAATTAACAATAGTAGGCAAAATTCTGCTTTAAAAAAAAATCCATATATAGGTTAGCTAATACCGGTGAGAGGGGATTTCTCATCGCCAATCCAAACGACATAGCATAAAATTTATTTTCAAAATGAAATTTACAATCTTTGACGCAAAGCTTAATTAACTCAATAAAAGTGTTGTGTTGAAGAGGGAAAGAATATTTAGAGATCTTATCTTTTAAAAAATCAAGTAGGTCATCAACAGGGACGTTTGTGAATAACGAGCATACATCAAAACTTACCAGTTTGAAATTAAGGTCATTAGGAAACTTCAGTACAGCATCAGGGCCAAGAGACTTGCTTATTTTTTATTTATCTAGTTTCTTGATCTTCAGTTATTACAAAAAAAATTTTTGATTTTTATTAAGAAATTGCACTTTTGGAGTAACAGATTATCACTAGGCAACAAAGATTTTGTTACAGAAGACCAAATAGGTGCTCCTAGCTAATTTCGGTATGCTGATTTCAAATCTATAATTAGATTTTTTCTATCACGTCTAGATTTTGTGTAAAATGCAAATCACTTTTAGTAAAATTTTCTACCACGTCCAGATTTTGGTTTTAATCGGCTTAATGCCAGTAATATGAAACTTGCTTTTCAAGGTTAAAGCAATTTTTTTTGCCAACTATATACAAATTCGAACAATTTTGATAAATAAAATTTATCCCGAGTTGGCAACACTGAGTCAAGAGCATAGTAACGGGCAACGGCCCAACGGTCAGTCGCTACGTGACAGTCAAGCAGAACGGTTGTTGAAGCTCTCTGCTGATGAGCAAGTGACAGGTTGTGGTGACTTGTGTGTTTTTATAGCATTTGTTTTGTACTACGGTGTGTATTTCTTTTTATTTTGCACATCGTAATAATTACTTTCTACGTTTTTTCAGATATTGTATGGTAATTCAAAATGGCATCAAATAGACGTGCTTGTGTAAATCACCCAGACAACTTCTGCTTTGTCTGTGGACAATATACACCTAAGCCACAACGTAGAAACATCATAACAAAGATTAAACTTGCCTACAAGTGTTATTTTGACTAAGTTAGGAGACCAACAGAGGGACTGGGCACCACATATTTGCTGTGCACAGTGCAATGCAATGTTAATAGCTTGGATGAATGGTAAAAGAAAAGCTATGCCGTTCTCAGTCCCCATGGTTTGGCGTGAGCCGAAAAATCACTTCAATGATTGTTATTTTGTTTGACAAAGATTGCTGGTTTCACAAAGAAAAACAAATCAAAGATCACGTACCCAAACTGCGAATCAGCAATGAAACCAGTACCACATGATGAAACAAATCCACCACCAGTTCCACCAGCAACGATAACAGACAGCAGTTCATCTGAAGATTCTGCTAGTGATATAGAAACAGGGAAAGATGGCATATATGTTCCAGATGCAAATATTTCCCCACATTTGTTAAGTCAAGCGGAGTTAAATGACTTAGTGCGCGATTTGGAATTACCAAAAGAAAAGGCAGAGTTGCTTGGTTCAAGACCAAGAATTTAATCTTCTCCAACCAAACACCAAAGTTTCCCATTTCCACCATCGCCATTTGCAGTTTTCATCATTTTACTTACAGGAAGAAAACGTTTGTTTCTGCCACGATATCAGTGGTCTGATGCAAGGGATTGGCTGTCGCTATGATCCAAAAGAATGGAGACTGTTCATTGACTAGTAAAGCTAGCCTTAAAGCTGTATTACTGCACAACGGCAATGAAAAACCTTCAATACCTGTAGCACATGCCACTGGCCTTAATGAGACTTATGAATCGATGAAACTGCTGCTAAGACTCATCAAATATAAGGACCACACATGGAATATTTGTGGCGACCTTAAAGTTGTATCATTACTTCTTGGGTTACAGTTGGGCTACACAAAGCATATGTGCTTTTTGTGTCTATGGAACAGCAGAGATGACAAGAACCACTACAAAAAACATGAATGGCCATCTAGAACTGAACATGTTGTTGGTAAATACAATGTGAAACACCCAGCACTTATTGACCCTCAGAAAGTACATCTTCCACCACTTCACATTAAACTTGGCCTTATGAAAAATTTCGTGAAGGGTATGGATCATCAAGGTAGTGGTTTCCAATATTTAAAGGATAAATTCAAAGGAATATTGACAGATGCTAAGCTAGAAGCTGGAGTTTTCACTGGACCACAGATCCGCAGTGTCATCCACGACTCATCGTTTCCATCTAACCTAAATGAGAATGAACTAGGAGCATGGACATCTTTCGTTGAAGTTGTCAAAAATTTTCTTCGAAACCACAAAGCTGAAAACCACCGTAAACTCGTAGAAAACATGCTTAAATCTTATGAAATAATGGGATGCAGAATGTCTTTGAAAATTCATTTTTTACATTCTCATCTTGACTTCTTCCCGGCCAACCTTGGGGCTGTAAGTGTGACGAGCATGGTGAGCGCTTCCACCAACAGATCTCAGTTATGGAAAACAGATACCAAGGTAATTTCAACCCAAATATGATGGGAGATTATGTTGGTTCCTGCAGAAGGAGAGCTCGTCATCCTACAAGCGACAAAGGAAGAGGACACACCAAATCACTTAACAGGAATTTGCCTTTCAGTAGTAACAACAAAATACTAACGCGCTTTGGTGGATGGTTGGGCGCAGGGGTGGTAACTCCGCCAGCGGAATTCCGCTGTCTGTCTTAAGCCAGAATAAAGGAGGAAAGACATCCCTGTTCACTAATTATTTAAGTATGCTTAACATAAAACGTGGCACGGAAAAGTAGCTTAGACGGCTTTCGTAATAGAAGCGGGTGAGAAAAAAAATGAAAAATAGGGGTTTTCGGTTACACAAAATCTAGACGTGATAGAGAAATTTTGATATCAGATCTGAAATCAGCATCACCGCTTTAGTAGGAATCAGTAGTTCACGTGTCTGTAACAAAAAAAACAGTTGAAATTTGTTGCCTAGTGAATTATCAATAAAATGTTCTATTTGTAACTTTTTTTTTGTAAAAATAATAATAATAATAATAATAATAATAATATTTATAATAATAATAATGCAGATCATATCGTATGCGTATGTACATAATTTGCGTTAGTCTGACCAAAGATTGAATAGGCATAGCGTATTTAAATACTCTAATTATGCATCCTACGCCTCACTAGTTATTTAAAAAACTGTGCTAGCAGCTTACATAGTATTTTAATAATTAGGACTTGTGGCGACCATGTAAATTAAGATAATCTAACATAATGTATTTGGAAGTGTATTTAAATACATTTTCACAGTAATGTACGAGGGCCACTCAATATATTTTGCCGCACCTTTTTTGTTTCTTTCCAAGTTTCCTTGTAAGGTCCAGAAATTTTGTACACAAGTAGTTACATACCTTTTTTACAAGTTTTTATTTTTCCACTTATTCTCCATCCTTTTATACGGCTTTCCTCCACCTCGAAGCAAGGGCCTTTATTCCTTGCTGGTAAAAGAATAGAATAGAATAGAATAACCTTTATTAATAATAATAAAATAAACAAATTTTTTTTCAATTTACAATGACATGAATAATTGTGAAGCTCGGCTATTTATTTTATTTAATTTGGTCCTTAAGCTTTAGGCTTTACTGGGCTCTCATTAAAAATAAGCAGCTAGTTGTTATAAATTAATAATAATAAATAAATAAATAAGTAAATAAGTATTATTAATAGTTAAAACATGTATTACAATATTAAACAATATTAATGGACAATATTAAACAATATTAGTGGACATTAATACTAGATTTTTGTTAGTATGCCATTATTAATCAGGATTTCAACTTGGTTTTAAACAAATTTACATTCACAATATTTTTTATATCGGCATGCAAGTCATTCCATAGTTTCAATCCAATGAAAATGGGTAGTTTTTGAGATGAAGACAATCCAAATTGAGGTATAACAAGCTTTGATTTATTTCTGGTCTGATACGAGTAGATTTCTTGATGAGTTACAAAATATCTATTTACCCACTGCAAATTAATGATTTTGTTCTTACACTTGTAAATAAAAACACTCCTTTATGGCGATTTCATTAACATTAAGTTCATCAAGATATACATTTCTTTTATTAGTAAAAATCATGAAATTTGTTTTACTGGTTACTGATTACTGGTTACTGGTTACTGATGAACTCTGAATGAAATATATTCTTAGCTGTATTAACATCTTTGCAAAAAAAAGAGGCAGTTGTATCATCTGCAAACATTATGAAGTTCAGTATATCAGATGAACGTGGAAGGTCGTTTATATATAATAAAAATAACATTGGACCTAGAACTGAGCCCTGTGGCACACCATGTTTGACAAGCGCTTTAGTTGAGCAAACCTTATTTACTGATACAAAATGATATCTATTGGACAAATAACTTTTAAACCAATCACTGATTGCTCCTCTAAAGCCGTAACAATATAATTTATTAAGTAGAATATTATGGTCTATTACATCAAACGCCTTACTCAAATCCATAAATACTGATATCATTATTTCTTTGTTCTCCTTGGCTATATTTACATTTTCCATAAGACTTAAAATAGCCATTTCCGTTGTTTTATTATTACGGAAGCCATATTGATTTGGAGATAATAAATTGTAGGATTCTAAATATCGCTGCATTCTACTTTTTAAATTTTTTCAAAAACTTTGGGTTCCGCTCGAGCCACCTCTTAACCTCCTCAACAACCTCATCATCACTTCCACGAATAGCATCCTTCATTGGTCCAAACAAATGGAAGTCTGAAGGTGTCAGATCCGGGCTGTATGGAGGGTGGGGTAACACAGTCAAGCGCATTTTTATGTTGGCCTCTCTTGTTTGCAAACTGTTGTGTGGTCTTGCGTTATCGTGCAAAAGAAAGCCGTCTTCCAGTTTTCTCTCCGGTCGAACTCGCTTTATACGTCTCTGGAGTCTCTGTAGGGTAGCAATATACAGGGTGTCCCAGAATTAACTATCTATTTCAATGAAATCGGACAAATTTTTTAAAAACACACTTTTATTTATGTTTATCATGTTTAATATGTGTTAAAAATGTATAAATTTCTAAATTTTTTTCATAATTTTATTTTCATAATTTTTTCATTATCTGGTCCAATGAAAGACCGTCTGAAGTCATAGAATGGCAAAGAGACTCTTCAAAAGTTAACGTGTGGCTTGGAATGACCAAATCCAAAATTTATGGCCCATTCTTCTTTGCGAAAGCAACTGTAACAGGTACCGTCTACCTTGATATGCTTCAGCAGTTTCTCGAACCACAGCTTCTTGATGATGGCATTCTTGATAATGTTGTGTTTCAACAAGATGGAGCACCATAAATTTTGGATTTGGTCATTCCAAGCCACACGTTAACTTTTGGAGAGTCTCTTTGCTATTCTATGACTTCAGACGGTCTTTCATTGGACCAGATAATGAAAAAATTATGAAAATAAAATTATGAAAAAAATTTAGAAATTTATACATTTTTAACACATATTAAACATGATAAACATAAATAAAAGTGTGTTTTTAAAAAATTTGTCCGATTTCATTGAAATAGATAGTTAATTCTGGGACACCCTGTATACCTCCGAGTTGATTGTTTGTCCTTGCTTCATAATGTCCACCAGAATCACCCCTTTCATGCCTCAGAAGATGGTGGCCATAACCTTTCGTGCAGAGGGAGCCATTTTGAACTTTTTCTTGTGTTGGCAGTCTGCGTGATGCCACTCCATGGATTGGCGTTTTGTTTCAGATTCAAAGTGGTGCACCCAAGTCTCATCCCGTCACAATTCGTGAAAGGAAGTCATCCCCTTCTGTCTCGTATCGAACCAACGGTGTCCGGCGAATTTGTCTACAACAATTTGTCTAAAGATACAATTCATCTACAACAATTTGTCTACAACAATTTATCTACAACAATTAGTCTACAGATACAATTTATCTACAATAATTTGTCTAGAGAGGAAAAATGAAAGCTATTTGATGTTAATAATTATTAATTTTTTCAAAAAAATGAAAAATTTTATTTTTAACTTGAAAATTTTTATTGACAAAAAAGATAAAACGTACATTCATTTTATTAAAATGCTAAGTGCGAATTGTGCGGAAACGAGTGCTCGTTAGTAGAATCTCGCCATAGATTTAAGTGCAACGCGTATTCGAAAATTGATACTCTAAGTCAGGTTAGGTTAGGTTAGGTAGGGTTAGGTAAGGTAAGGTTAGGTTAGGTAAGGTTAGGTAAGTTCCAGGATGACTGCAATTTTAAGTGCGAAAACCTAAGACATAAGTTACTAAGATTTAAAAAAGGCAACAAACGAACAAACGTTTCAGAATAGCTTAAACTATAAAGGCACAAACGCAAGACTTAAATTATAAAAGTTAACAACTAATTTTCGTATTTAAATTATATTTGTTTTTTTTTAAATAATATTAGTAATAGTTTCTCTAGACAAATTGTATCTGTAGACAAATTATTGTAGATAAATTGTATCTGTAGACTAATTGTTGTAGATAAATTGTTGTAGACAAATTGTTGTAGATTAATTGTATCTTTAGACAAATTGTTGTAGACAAATTCGCCTAAAACCCGAACCAACAGCTCGGAAACATTTTCTTTTCTTTGGGTTTTGTGCTCTTCAGTCATTTCGCGAGGAACAAACTGTGAACACACTTTTGAGTATCCCAGTTGCCGAATTATCGTATTCACACTTCCTTCACTAATTCCTAGCTCCAGTGATAGCTCCTCGTATGTGACGCAACGATTTGATCGAATGATGCTGTTAGCACGTTGCACAGTGTGAGATGTCACAGCCGATGCCGGGCGACCGTTGCGTTGCTCATCATCGAGGTTGGCTCGCCCTCTCTCCGATGATCTCACAAGTTTAGACCAGCGTCCAACTGTGCTTCGATCAACAACAGCATCTCCGTAAACGTTTTGTAGACGTTTGTGAATATTTCCAACTGTTTCCTTCTCTGCGGTTAAAAACTCGATAACAGTTCTCTGTTTACGACGCACATCACTGTCAGACGCCATTTTCGAAACTGCGTTAACCATCGGTTTTATATAAGGGCGTTTAAAAGCGGTTTTATACAAGGAGGGGAGGTTCAAACTGAAAAAATCCGGTTATGTGAAGCGCAGAAAGTTCAAACTTACGGGCCAAAAGACATTTCAGCTCCATGGCCTATTATTTAGCTAAGAAAAAAGGGTGGGGCAGAATATATTGAGTGCCTCCAGCATTTAGTATTTAATTACATTCCTTTGAGGTGTAATGTATCTCGTATTTAATTACAATCCTCCCCAGTAGTTAATATTTAGTATTTAAATACATTCAAAAGTATTTACGCCCATCTCTGTGTGTATATATATATATATATATATATATATATATATATATATATATATATATATATATATCACCCGTGACGAAACATTTTTCTAAAAATAAGATAGGTTGGAAACCAAAGTTATATTATCTAAAACTGACTAACATTCCAAATCTTGCAAGTGAATGGTACGCATCTAAATTTTAAATGAAGATTCCTTTCATGTTTCATTTGAAAAGTGTTCAACTTTTAAAAGCGAGGAGAATACTCAATTTGGCATTTCCAAAATATATATATATACCTGTATATATATATTAAGAGAGAATTTATTATAGCGGTTTTAGAAATCAAAGCACATTCTCAGCGGGAAACTAAAACGGAATAAAGATGCATTGACGGAAAAATGGATAACCAAAAAACTGAACTTTTTTCGGTGTATCACAGAATTTCCAACTGATTATTAATTTTCGTTCTATATATGTGTGTGTGTGTGTGTGTGTGTGTGTGTGTGTGTAGTGCTATGCAAAAGCCTTTGACAACCTGCCACCATATTAATATTGATATGTGTTCAGTAACTTAATTTTACCAATCTTTATTGAAATAAGACCCAAATTATGTATCATTGAAAGAACGTTTATACAAATAGGATGGAATTATGCCTCAATCCTCAATGCCTCTCACTCAACTTTTAGGGAAGTGCACTTAAACTTTCTCTCTACTGTTATGTTGTTGAATGCATGCGTCAGTTCACAATCAGGCAAATTTTCTGTAAATGCATCAATACTTTTTTTTAAATATATGAAAGCAAATATACAAGTGTTGCTTAAAGTACATGTTGTGCTCTTCAAAATATATGCCCGTTTTACTGGCGAACTTTATAGTAATTTTTTTTCTACCTCTCTGGGTATAAAATATGTTTCGAAATTGGATTATTTCATACGAACTAACGTATACTCTAATAATACTTTATAAGTATTCAAACACTCATCGAAAAAAGGGGTGAAATGGAGTATTTTAATGAGATAACTTATTAAAATACTTTTTTCCTTAATCAGTACTTGTTAGGTTTTGTTTATAATCCCTACTAACTATTTTGTTTACGCTGTACGCTACTTCTTGCCTTCTCCCTTCATTCCTCGATGAAGTGTATTGCTCAGTCCACGAAAGGACTTGGAATCGTTTTCTATTTTTCTATTGTGGGTGTGTATCATTTATTAATTTCACGTTTTTAATTGCAAAATTCCTAAAGTTAATAAAAAAATTTGTTGATGTTTAAAGAAAAATCACTTGGTATAATATTTAAATAACATTAAAAACTGTGTGTATATATATATATATATATATATATATATATATACACACACATAATATATATATATATATTATAATATATAACATATACACA
The DNA here is from genome assembly GCA_023014485.1 of Bathynomus jamesi. Classification (NCBI taxonomy): domain Eukaryota; kingdom Metazoa; phylum Arthropoda; class Malacostraca; order Isopoda; family Cirolanidae; genus Bathynomus; species Bathynomus jamesi. Next base: position 418,322 of record JAJOZX010001817.1, read on the forward strand.
CACATATATATATATATATATATATATATATATATATATAGCCTCGGATATTATTTAAATATTATACTAAGCAAGTTTCGTTAAACCTCAACAAATTTTATTAACTTTATACTGAATGTGCGAAATGTGCCTTTCCAACCATCCATCAGCACATTCATCTATCAGTATTTTCAGCTTAAATAAACAGAAGCAGTCATTCACACATCACTAACTATCATATTTCCCACCTTGCCCATCTCGAACGACTTTTTCACTCCAAATTTTACACCATTTAATCATCATATCAAATTTATGGTTTGCCCTTTTAAATTAAGAGCAATAATTTGGTGAATTAACAGCTACTATAAATATACTTTTATTTATTATCCTCTTAAATATGCATCTCTTTTTCAATAATCAGTTATGGGAAATAGAACACTTTGTCAAGCCAATTATTTAGCAGTTTATAATATCAGTTTAAGGATATCCTTAAAAAATGAATGTAAATTTATCAAAGCGCAGTCCTCCGCTATTCTGTTTTGTATAATCAGTTATGAGAAATAGACCACCGCAACAATCCAATTATTTCACAATATATACTATCAGTGTAAGGATATCCTTAAAAAATTATTGAAATATTTCAAAGCGCAATCTCCGCTATTTTAATGGAATAACATGGTTCAATTATCGTAAAACCAAAACTTGTACAGTAACTCGAGATTTGCCAATTTGAACTAGTATTAATTTAAAATTAAAAATAGATTTTCAAATTGCAGGTTCAAAGCTATTTTAAGAGTAAAAACATGAGGCTTTTATATTTGTTTTTTAATCTAAATTTTCCAGCATCACATTTATATATACTGTAATATATATATCAATACAATATATATATATATATATATATTATATAATATATATATATATATATATATATATATACAGGGTCCGCAAAAAAAAAAGGAGCATGACGAAAATTGCTCTCACGCCGGACCCTTAAATGTTATATATCTAGCTAAAGATAAAAGAACCCAGAGTTGTATAAAACAAATTTCATCAAAATCGGTCATAAAATAAGATTTTATGGCCACAAACGTGCAATGACTAAAAAAAGTGAATTTCCGCATAAAAATTTAATGTTTTTCTCATTTTAAATTATTTTTTTCAGATGCCTAATAATTTTAATCAATAAAAATGATAATATGCCCTTTCTAAAGAAGATAAAATATTAATAAAACATTATAGACTGAAAAAATTATGGCGCAATAAAATTATTACAAGAGTTTCCGAAAAACCATGGTCGAAAGGAGGTTTGGACAAGCTGTTAAGAAAAATCGACGAAACTGAAAGTACTGAAAGGAAACAAGGAAGCGGGAGACCAAGATCAGTTCGAAACCGAAGAAACATCAGAGATGTGGAACTAAGAATTTGTAGTCAAGAAGGCAGACCAGGGACTCACGTGACACCGTCCAGAATTGCTAATGAGTTGAGCATATCCGAAAGTAGCGTCAGAACATTATTAAAAACGACCTTGAACTAAAACCTTATAAACGGATACACGGGCAGAAATTAACTGAAATTAACGAACAGAAAAGAGTTGTTTGTTCTGAACGCATGTTAAGAAATATCACTCCCGAAAAAGTAGACCTCGGCTTTTTTACTGACGAAAAGAATTTTACGGTAGAACCACGCGAAATTCCAAATGACAGAGTGTATTCAAGAGTAGTAGTATAGCCGCAAGAAGGGAGACAGAGAATGGATCAATTGAAAATTTCCCCTCCTCACCGTCCTTCATGGCGGTCCTCCACCGTCCTTCATGGCGGTCCCCTTTATGAGGTGTCTCATGGTCCTTCATGGTCCTTCAAAAAAAAAAAAAGGGAAAAAAAATAAAAAATAAATTTAAAAATAAATTTAAAAAAATAAATTAAAAAAAATAATTTTAAAAATTAAATTTTAAAAATGATTCGCTTCACCTTCCTTCAAAAAAATTTAAGAAAGGATTGAGCCTGCCTTCCTTCTTGAAAAAGTCCTTCATGAGACAAACAAGAACAAACATGAAAAAACATACATACATTCAAGTACTTTCTGTTCAGCAAGTTAGAAGACAGTAGAAATGAAAACGAATATCTGAAAGGTTTTAATAAGCCTAACCACATTGCGCATCAACATCCAATTTTCAAATGTTAACAAATTGCGAACAATACATAAATGAAAATCAGAGTGATCATATTTTAAACCAAATACAAGTTATTTGTTTAAGATCTGCATTATGAAAAATAAAATGATTACACTAGGCAACAAAGATTTTATTACAGAAGACCAAATAGGTGCTCCTAGCTAATTTCGGTATGCTGATTTCAAATCTATAATTAGATTTTTTCTATCACGTCTAGATTTTGTGTAAAATGCAAATCACTTTTAGTAAAATTTTCTACCACGTCAGATTTTGGTTTTAATCGGCTTAATGCCAGTAATATGAAACTTGCTTTTCAAGGTTAAAGCAATTTTTTTGCCAACTATATACAAATTCGAACAATTTTGATAAATAAAATTTATCCGAGTCGCTACGTGACAGTCAAGCAGAACGGTTGTTGAAGCTCTCTGATGATGCAAGTGACAGGTTGTGGTGACTTGTGTGTTTTTATAGCATTTGTTTTGTACTACGGTGTGTATTTCTTTTTATTTTGCACATCGTAATAATTACTTTCTACGTTTTTTCAGATATTGTATGGTAATTCAAAATGGCATCAAATAGACGTGCTTGTGTAAATCACCCAGACAACTTCTGCTTTGTCTGTGGACAATATACACCTAAGCCACAACGTAGAAACATAACAACAAAGATTAAACTTGCCTACAAGTGTTATTTTGACTGTAAGTTAGGAGACCAACAGAGGGACTGGGCACCACATATTTGCTGTGCACAGTGCAATGCAATGTTAATAGCTTGGATGAATGGTAAAAGAAAGCTATGCCGTTCTCAGTCCCCATGGTTTGGCGTGAGCCGAAAAATCACTTCAATGATTGTTATTTTGTTTGACAAAGATTGCTGGTTTCACAAAGAAAAACAAATCAAAGATCACGTACCCAAACTGCGAATCAGCAATGAAACCAGTACCACATGATGAAACAAATCCACCACCAGTTCCACCAGCAACGATAACAGACAGCAGTTCATCTGAAGATTCTGCTAGTGATATAGAAACAGGGAAAGATGGCATATATGTTCCAGATGCAAATATTTCCCCACATTTGTTAAGTCAAGCGGAGTTAAATGACTTAGTGCGCGATTTGGAATTACCAAAAGAAAAGGCAGAGTTGCTTGGTTCAAGACTTCAAGAATTTAATCTTCTCCAACCAAACACCAAAGTTTCCCATTTCCGCCATTGCCATTTGCAGTTTTCATCATTTTACTTACAGGAAGAAAACGTTTGTTTCTGCCACGATATCAGTGGTCTGATGCAAGGGATTGGCTGTCGCTATGATCCAAAAGAATGGAGACTGTTCATTGACTCTAGTAAAGCTAGCCTTAAAGCTGTATTACTGCACAACGGCAATGAAAAACCTTCAATACCTGTAGCACATGCCACTGGCCTTAATGAGACTTATGAATCGATGAAACTGCTGCTAAGACTCATCAAATATAAGGACCACACATGGAATATTTGTGGCGACCTTAAAGTTGTATCATTACTTCTTGGGTTACAGTTGGGCTACACAAAGCATATGTGCTTTTTGTGTCTATGGAACAGCAGAGATGACAAAACCACTACAAAAAACATGATTGGCCATCTAGAACTGAACATGTTGTTGGTAAATACAATGTGAAACACCCAGCACTTATTGACCCTCAGAAAGTACATCTTCCACCACTTCACATTAAACTTGGCCTTATGAAAAATTTCGTGAAGGGTATGAATCATCAAGGTAGTGGTTTCCAATATTTAAAGGATAAATTCAAAGGAATATTGACAGATGCTAAGCTAGAAGCTGGAGTTTCACTGGACCACAGATCCGCAGTGTCATCCACGACTCATCGTTTCCATCTAACCTAAATGAGAATGAACTAGGAGCATGGACATCTTTCGTTGAAGTTGTCAAAAATTTTCTTCGAAACCACAAAGCTGAAAACCACCGTAAACTCGTAGAAAACATGCTTAAATCTTATGAAATAATGGGATGCAGAATGTCTTTGAAAATTCATTTTTTACATTCTCATCTTGACTTCTTCCCGGCCAACCTTGGGGCTGTAAGTGACGAGCATGGTGAGCGCTTCCACCAACAGATCTCAGTTATGGAAAACAGATACCAAGGTAATTTCAACCCAAATATGATGGGAGATTATTGTTGGTTCCTGCAGAAGGAGAGCTCGTCATCCTACAAGCGACAAAGGAAGAGGACACACCAAAGTTTCACTTAAGAACAGGAATTTGCCTTTCAGTATTAACAACAAAATACTAACGCGCTTTGTGTGGATGGTTGGGCGCAGGGGTGGTAACTCCGCCAGCGGAATTCCGCTGTCTGTCTTAAGCCAGAATAAAGGAGGAAAGACATCCCTGTTCACTAATTATTTAAGTATGCTTAACATAAAACGTGGCACGGAAAAGTAGCTTAGACGGCTTTCGTAATAGAAGCGGGTGAGAAAAAATGAAAATAGGGGTTTTCGGTTACACAAAATCTGGACGTGATAGAGAAATTTTGATATCAGATCTGAAATCAGCATCAGCGCTTTAGTAGGAATCAGTAGTTCACGTGTCTGTAACAAAAAAAAAGTTGAAATTTGTTGCCTAGTGTTATTTATCATTTTAATTTAAATAAATTAATTTCTCTCTTTTTTAAGGGAAACTGGCTTATTTTCAAACGAGATGACCTTCAATACAATATATACATATAGTACACGCATATTTGTTTATTTACTTTAAATATGTAGTTTTCTGTTATTTACATCGCTATATACCATTACATTCACTTTCACATGCTATCTGGTATATGAACTAATAATTTTACCGTTCATCAAATTTCGTTATAAAATTACATGTGTTAAAAAGAACATCAAGTTGCGTAACGATGCTTTAAACTAAATCACCAAAGTTGTTTTCCTCCTCTAAACATCCACTTAAATATTATTACTAATATTGATTTATTGTTATTATTACATATATATATGTACACGTGCTAAGAGTATTTAAATTAAATATATTGATTTCAATTCCCTTCGTAATAAAAGCATCTGGCAACTATACCCCCAATCTTGCTATATATTTCTCTCAGTAATTGTTTTCAGGTTATTTGTTAAGTTTAACTTTCTTCTAAAGACTATTAGTTGATACTAATCTTGCTATTATTATTATTATTATTATCATATATATATATATATATAACATCCAAATAAGTAGGTTCGGGTAAAAAATTTTCTTACTAGATGCAATTAAAGAAAACGGGATGTCGAATTTGCGTGGGTTCTCATTTTTAAATAGATGCAGCGGGAAATAGGTACTGAAAGTTGAGAGATTTTTCATTAAGAACCTTTCTACTTGTAGTTATAGTTAGGACTATTCACATTACTTTAATTATCATTTCTCTAATTTAACGGCTGTTCACAATTCCTCATAATTCTCATAATAAACGTATTTGTTTTCACACCAGTCAGGCCACTGTTTACATCAATCACACAGAATGTTCATGCTTATTGTTTTTGTCATTAGCTGTACCAATCATGTCTTTACAGAACTGAAGCCTACCGTTATACAACGTTTAAAATCTTATAATTTAATACTTTATGATATCAGATCTCGTATAAAAACATCATTTTCTGTACAAATGGCCACAAAAATACTTTCAATCATAATAATGTACTCATAGAACGCACCATACGCTTTTCACTTGTATTAAAAACGTAAAACTGAAAGTTGTATCATCACGCGATATTCGATTCTGCAATGGCGTAAGCGAGCCCTAATATTAATTTAAAATTATTTAACAGATCATTCGAGGGAACTGTACATCGATCTCATTATAACTTCTGACTCATAATAACCCGCTATGCATATTTACAAGAGTCGAATTTAAATAAATATATATATATATATATATATATATATATATATTAATTATATATATATACAGTATATATAAGCACACCGGACAAAAAATTAGTCACCCCTCTCAGAATGTACCTAATAACGTGTGACGGCGCCTCTGGCCTTGATAACCGCACGAATCCGGCGAGGCAGAGACTCTACGAGGTTGTGCATGTACTGAACATCGATTTGCTGCCACTCGTTCATCAGCCGTCCCGAAGTTCCGCCAGAGTCCGTGGGTGTCTATTCCTGCGCTTCACTTTCTGTTTCCAGCCTGAACAACACCTTCGACGCATTCAGGATTAAAGGCTTCATTGGACCTGCGATGTACTCGTCGCCTCCCATCATTGGAGAACAAACAAAAACGGGACTCATCGGACCAAATTACACGTTTCCAATCTGCCGCAGTCCAGTTTTTGTGCCTCTGAGCCCATTTATAACGTGTCAATTTGTGACTTGCTGTTAACAGCGGCCTCTTCCGTGGTACCCTGCTCCAGATGTCCATCGCATGCAGTTCTCGTCGCAATGTCCGTTCGGAAATTGGTCGCTGGAGAACCTCATTGGTTTCTTGGAGCAATTGTTCTCTGGTTTGAAAACGATTTGCAGTTACTAGACGAGAAACATGGCGGCGGCCCCTATTGTCGGAATTGTTTTCCGGCCACAGTTACGCCGTCGATTTTCAGTTGATTGCGAACTACACCACTCTTTGTAAACTCGCTGGACAGTACGCGTTGACACACCAACAAATTGGGCTACTTCAGACATTTTGTGTCCGTGGGCTCTGCCAAACACGATGGCTCCTTTTTGCCACTGAGTAACGTCTGCCTCACGACCCATTTTGCAGACTATATCCAACACACACTTTGTTCTTCACCACCTCACGAAACAGATCTGATCCTGTGTGCTACGTCACCGCTACTTGTCACTTACCAATGCTACATCAGCGCCCTCTGTGTGACCTTCAACTTCCTACTGTCGGTGCTATTAGGGGTGACTAATTTTTTGTCCGGTGTGCTTATATATATATATATATATATCGGGTGGCCACAAAAAACTTTACTTAATTGAAAGTTTAATAACTGCAACAATTCAAAACTTACGCGATTGAGATTTTGCAAACATTAACAGATGCATATAATCTATAATTGCTGGAATTTTCAAATATGTAGGTTCTATAGTTTTGTTACAGTGAACAATTTAAAAGCATATGTCTAAAAATAGCATGCCTGGTGTGCATCTGACACGTACGTGCGCTAGCGTAGGCTAAACCTAATGTAGCGTAGTATGACACGCGCGCTGGCGTAGGCTAAACCTAATGTGAATTTGCTTTCTTTTATTTTTCCGCTAAAACCCCGCCAGCATGACGTTAAGTAAAAGTGATAAAGCCATCATAGATGCATGTGTCAAGGAAAAAGGTTGGAATGGAAATAGGATTGTCCGAGAAATCCCCGCAAAGAACTGGACTCGTCAAAGTGTTTATAACTTAATAAGAAAGATAAAGGATACTGGATCAACAGCTAGAAAACCCGGCAGCGGCAGGCCCAAAAGTGTTTCAACAGGAGAAAATAAGGCTGCCGTGGAGGAACTGATTCAATCCCAGGAGAATACACCAGGAACTCATTGCTCCCAGAGACAGATTGCGTACGACCTTGGGATTTCTCGCTCCTCTGTACAAGGGATTGTAAAACGTTTGAAATTGAAGGCCTACAAGAGAATTCGAGTTTCTCGGCGTGATCAGAATGTAAGACAGCGTAGAAAGACCCGCTGTAAATCCCTATATGAACGCTACTCAGCTGAAGACGTGCAAAAGTTGTGTTTACAGACGAAAAGGATTTCACGTTGGAGGTGGCCAAAAACAGGCAAAATGACAGGGTTTATGGTTCAAGGAAAAAGGACATTCTTCCCTCCAGGCTTTATCAGGAAACCTCACGATTCAGCAGAAAAGTAATGGTATCGGCGGGAATTTCATGGAAGGGGAAAACACGAATTCATTTTATTGCCACAAACGAAACTAAAGTTAACTCTGAGCGCTACATCAACCTGTTAGATAATGGGTTACTTCCTGATTGTCGTCAGCTGTATCCTGATGAGGCCTACATTTTCCAGCAAGATGGGGCACCCGCCCATACAAGCCGAGCGACCCAAAATCATCTAGAGCAAGAGACCCCTAATTTCATCAAAATGGATGAATGGCCGCCTCAGTCTCCCGACTGTAATCCGATGGACTATTCAGCATGGGATTCCCTCATGGTGAAGGTTTACGGCAGCCAGAAAGACAAATTCACCGAAGATGAACTTAAGGAGAAAATCAGTAGAGCATGGGAGGATATCACCTTAGATGAGGTTCGAAAGTGCATCTCCTCGTGGAAGAAGCGATTGAGGGCAGTTTACCAACAGGGAGGTGGTCACATTGACCATTTGTTTAAGTAAATTTTGTTAAGTTCAAATTCATTTTCTTCGGCATGCTATTTTTAGACATATGCTTTTAAATTGTTCACTGTAACAAAACTATAGAACCTACATATTTGAAAATTCCAGCAATTATAGATTATAACCATCTGTTAATGTGTGCCAAAGCTCAATCGCATAGGTTTTAATTGTTGCAGTTATTAAACTTTGAATTAAGTAAAGTTTTTTTGTGGCCACCCGATATATATATATATATAAGGAGTTTGTATGTGGCATTCCAGCAGAAGGCAGGAAGTGCCTGAACCCTGTTTCTCCCATCACTGTCCTCTTCATCTGGCCTTTTTACATGTCACATCTACCCTGTAAGCAGTCCAGCATACTCTCAAACACGCGCTTCTCACTATATCCCTTACTACACACGCATGCATCTTACACACTTCACAGTCTTTTCAAAAAAGGTGTAATTTCAATAGTTTCGGAGATTCGCGATTGGCCCCTCCTTCCTGCCTGCATCGTATATAGTACCAAGCAAGTCTCTCCACAGTTTACAGGTTTCCTCATTGTCTAAAATTTATAAAGTTCTCTCTTATTGTTTTCCTTATTGTAACGGACATCACAACCGAATTTAAATAGTATTTAAGTATTATGTCGAGCAACATAGCTAGATAACCCAGCCACAGCCTAGTTTCTTTGCATAATCATGAAACATGAAACAAGATTATATATATATATATATATATATATATATATATATATATATACACGGCAAAAGTAGTTTGAAGATTTATTCAACCACACGACTGACTATAATTATACACTTTAGAGGAGTTTGCAAATTGCATATACTTAGACAAAAAGTAATAGATCTTATGATGATTTCATGTCATTATCAGCATACTTCACTGTCCTTTCAGTCATTGTGACCGTAGAACGTACCAGAACTATGGTCTTGACAAACCACAATGTGTTAAATTTAAATATTGACTTATTGTTATTATAAGAGTATTTAAATTAAATATATTGATTTAAATACATTTCGTAATAAGAGCATCTGGTAACTCTACCCCAATTTTGCTATATGAAAATGAAAATGAAAAGGTTTATTGGCAGACTATAGTCCATATGGCAATTATTATTAATACAATGACAGTTCATACACTAAGGGTAGAAATATATACAATTGATTAGAAATAATACTGCACTGTCGAAGTTAAGTGGGGCTACAGACAGACAGACGTTTTCGTACCAAGAAGTCCATAGCTTAGGCCTTAGAGGATAAATGGCAGGACTCATGGATAGCTTGGATGATCGGGTTGGTTGATTTTTTAATTCTTTGCATTAGAATGTGTTGAGCACGTCTTGTTACCTCCGGGAAGCTCGGGACATTGCGGGTAGCAAACATTTGTACGGCATATTTATCTAACCTGAGGAGCCAAGTGAACACCTCTCCTCCTTTCTCTCCTTTCTCTTGGGGGATAACGCCACCTCCAAGTTTCCTTGTTGCACCTACAGCATCCCCCACCCCCCCTTTGCTTGGCAATAGTTTTGTGGTGAGACGACCAAAACTGTCTAAACAAAAGCCCAAAGACCTAAGGAACATGAAGGGAGTTGCTGTGGACATCTTCAAAAGATGATTAGACGCCTGGCTCAGAACAATCCCCGATGAACGGGACGTACATGGCTATGTGAGGTGGAGAGTACAAGAAAGCACTCGCCCCTCGACCAAGACAGGCCTAGAGGTGACACCAGCCTGACCTTCGTGTGAAGAGAGAACTACGCACGGAACCGCAACGTTGCGTATACACACACATTTTATTCGTGCATTTATCCGTGATTCACTGTCGTCAATTGAATTAACATAACCTACTAATTGTTACCACTGTACACTTAACCGTGATCGTGAAATGGTGCTAGCCGTGATTTGAGGGTGTTTACATTTGGGGGTCTCCTCCCGCCATCCCACACAATGCGTCTCAGTCAATGTCTCTCAGCGCAGCCAAAGACAATATTACGGACGATACAAAGATCAGCAGAAAAATCAACGAGTGGTACAAAACTTCAAAATAAATCCAATTACCTTCCAAACAACACAGGATAATAGGAAAGTCAGAATGTGTAGTGTCCCCAAACTAAAGGCCTGACAAGAGACCTCCTCAACACTGAAGGAAATTAGCCTGGTTGTCAGTGGGCCAAGACATTTTAACCAGCTTCACCTTCATGTGAAGAGAGACCGACGCAGAGGGGGGGGGCACTACCATCGAGTATAGCAATTTAACTTGAAGTAGTAGCATTATTAAATATTTAAATTAAATAGATGATTCTTTCGCAATAAATTAGGTGGTAACCTACATCTTAACACATAGCTATCATATCTACAGCTAATTACGCAAAAGTACATTTTCTCTTTCATATTGAGTTGCCAGATAGCAATATTTATTAAATTAAACCATATATTAATCATCCATTTAAATAGTGTACCACAATATTTAAATGGATGAATAATATATGATGAATAATATACAATCGGGGATTGTTCTGAGCCAGGCGTCTAATCATCTTTTGAAGATGTCCACAGCAACTCCCTTCATGTTCCTTAGGTCTTTGGGCTTTTGTTTAGACAGTTTTGGTCGTCTCACCACAAAACTATTGCCAAGCAAAGGGGGGGTGGGGGATGCTGTAGGTGCAACAAGGAAACTTGGAGGTGGCGTTATCCCCCAAGAGAAAGGAGAGAAAGGAGGAGAGGTGTTCACTTGGCTCCTCAGGTTAGATAAATATGCCGTACAAAGTGCCATTTCAAGGCAATTTTGAGAATAAATCTAAAAATGAATATGACAAGAACCAACTTAGGTTCTTATGGTTCAGGGATCCATTTGATTTGAATAAAGGGCTCATAACCTATAGATTTAATGTTGTGTTGTTTGGAGCCAATTGCTCACCTAGCCTATTAGCAATGACAATTAGACATCATTTGAACCAGTTTAATAACTCTTTAACAATGAATTTCCTCAAGGAACATTTTTACGTAGACAATCTAATAGGCTCAACAACAACAAAATCTGAATTATCTGAGGTCTATGAACACTCTCAAAACATTATGCAACAAGGTAACTTTGAACTTAGTGCGTGGATTTCAAATGATGAGGAATTAAACAAAAAGATTTTAAAGGATAATAATGGTCTTACTGATCCATCAGACAGAGTTAAAACTTTAGGTATGAACTGTTATTTGGACGCATCTTCTATCAGTCATGATTCAATCTGTACTAAAGGTTTTAAACTTGATGAGGAAGTAAATATTAAAAGACAAATATTATCAGAGGCTTCAAAAAATTTTGACCCCATGGGTCTATTCCTGCCTTCAACAATAAAATCAAAGATTCTCCTCCAAGAAGTTTGGATGACAAATGTTGGGTGGGATGATCCAATAACAAATGGATAGCAAAAATTTTGGAAGAAGTTAGCTGCTGATTTAACAAAAGTGCAGAACATTAAAATTCAAAGGTGCTGTGGGTTTAGGGATAAGCCACAGAGACTTCATGTGTTTGCTGATGCAAGCACACATGCTTATGGGTACTGTGCATACCTTGTAAGTCCTACAGAAAATCATCTAATTTATGCAAAAGGGAAAGTTGCACCCCTCAAACCTACCCGAACCATACCTCAACTGGAACTATTGGCTGCTGCGTTAGCCATTAAAACCAATTCATTGCTTAAGGATGCTTACCATGTTGTGAACATAACTGATATCCACATCTGGCTTGACAGTCAGATTTGTCTTGCCTGGATACGGAATGCTAGCATTAATAGTAAGAATATCTTTGCAAGAAATAGGCTAAAAGAAATAGCTGAAGCTAATGAAAGACTACAAGTAAACTTTCACTATGTTCCAACTAAACAAAATCCAGCAGACTTTCTGACCAGAGGTTTATCCTACAAGTTGTTGAAGTCAAACAAAACTTGGTTCATGGGACCTAAGTGGCTCTGTAATACATACCAATGGCCTGTGGAACAAGTTAACTTGACATTAAATTTAATCTTTTCAAATGAAAAGGTTGAACCAATCACTAATTATGAACATTATTCTGATTTCAGCAAACTTGTCAGGGTCACAGCTTACTGTTTGAGGTTTGCTCACAACTGTTTAACTACAATAAACAATCAGCTAAATAAAAACAATCATAATTATACAGAAGTTGCAACCAAGTACTGGATAGCGCATGCACGACAAAAGGAGTACAATAAAGAGTTAGAATTCTTGACTAATGGGAAACAAACAAAAGAACCTGTACCATCAGTAGTTGTGGATCTAAATTTGTTCAGAGATGAGGAATGCCATCTAAAGTGTAAAGGGAGATTAGACAAATCAAAACTGTCTTACAAAAGCAAACAACCAATCCTTTTACCTAGATTTAGCTATTTGACAACATTAATCATCAGGCAAACACACACAATGATGTACATCATATGGGGTACCACAGACACTAACTACATTAAGAAAAACTTATTGGATACCCAAGGGAAGGATCACTGTTAAAACAGTCCTGAGTGAGTGTATCACATGTAGGCGTATTCATGCTAGGCCCTATAGGATACCAAATCCTCCTGCTTTGCCAGAGGAGAGAGTTACTCTCAACAGACCCTTTGAGACTGTAGGCATTGACTATACAGGAGCATTGACTGTGGGGTTGGTTGACACTGAACAAAAAATGTACATTGTACTGTTTACATGTGCTGCCTCACGAGCTGTTTATCTGGATGTTGTGGAGGACCTTACAGCAGAGTCTTTTGTTGCTGTCTTTAAGAGATTCTGTGCACGATATTTAGTACCCAAGACAGTATGGACTGACAATGCTACATATTTCAAGGCTGGTGAACAAGTCATCCACGATTTGTTAAGCAATGAATTCACACAATTATATATACAAAATTCAAACATAAAGTGGAAGTATATTCCGGTTGCCTCTCCTTGGTATGGTTCTATCTGGGAGAGGAATATACAAGCAGTAAAGAACTGCTTGAAGAAAGCAAATGGTAAAAAACAGATACACTTGTTTGAGTTGCTCACTCTCCTGGCTGAGATTGAGAACATCATTAACAATAGACCACTCACTTATGTAAGTGACAACATTAATGACCCCGGAACCATTAACTCCAAATCATTTGATTCGGGGAGAACAAGTTAGTCTCCTGCCGTACTACTATATAGACTCTTCAGAAGACCCAAACTGGACTCAACGACATGATGAGCTCCAGACTAAGTTACAACATTTAACTAGAGTTAAAGCTCATTTCATTAAACAGCGGAAAATTGAGTACTTGATGGGTCTAAGGGAGAGACATAACCAAATGACTAAGAAGGATTGGTCTGACACAATTAAGGTAGGGGACCTTGTTCTCATACATGACAGTACTCCAAGACAATACTGGCCTCTGGCTAGAGTTTTAGAACTCAGACCAGGGCAGACGGGGTAACAAGAGTGGTCAAATTAAGGACTTCAACGGGTGACACAACAAGAGACATTTCTCTTTTGTACCCCTTAGAGCCTGGACCCAAAACAATGGACTTTGGAGAACCTTCTCCACCGCCAGTAACAACTGGAGACACTGAACTTCCAGTAACTATTCCTTTGACAGTAGGAGTGGTAACGCATCCTACTACAACATTGACAGACACATGACCTCAGCGACAAACAGCATTAAAGGCGCGACTAGTTTTACAACAAAAAATAGATGCTGGGGAATTGTAATTTATCTTCTAACTTTCACTTTTCCTTTTCTTATGGTAAAGACCATAGACAGTTTCATCTTATGGATGTATATTTTCTCTTCTAATTAAATGCTACATCTTCTCCATGAGATGGTGAGGATAGTCACTGTTAATCAGATTAACAGGCATTTACAGTCAAATAGTTAGCTAGTCTATACTCAGACATAAAAATTGGTGACATTGACACCAAAATTTTTATCTCCCGGGGCCCCCAGTATATGGAAAACTGATGTGTGGGTAGTTGGGATGTAACGAAAATGGTTCACTGAGTAGGTAGGTAGTTAATCGAACAATTATTAAATTCCTTTTATGTCAATAACTGGGTGGATGAAACCAATTGGTTGCTCACCAGAGTTATTCTCCACACTAGTATTTATATACTGTGTGACAAGAGCGTGCTCGGTAATAGATATACATTACCGATCAACCAACCAAAAAACCAAGAGGTCGCTGGTGGAAAAAGCCCAGCGAAAAGGTGGACAAGGGGGAACGAAAACGAGGAACGGGGTTACAAGACGGAACGAGGGAAGGGGGAAGAACAAACAACGGAAAAAAGATCCCCACCAGCAAGTACGCTCTCAACAATTAAACAAAAGGGGAAAAGGGTCTCTAATAACTAGTAGTAAGTGACTAATTGTGTTTTTAACCCAGTTAGAAGTAAACGCAGTAAATTAAGCTGGGTCAGACAAATTAGGCCTACATTGTGGCCTAAGACCTAGCATCAACTCATAGCGTAACAAAGGTGAAGGTAGATTGCCCTAACCTAATTTGGTGAGGAATCCTACTGTGGACCTCAATTTATCTGCCCGCTCTGGACCATTTCCGGAATCTCTAGGCTGACCCCTACAAGGCTAGACTTAATCTACTCTATAGTTAGACTGTGGATATAAGGGGTGGGTTAATTGTGGACCAATTGATACAGAGCATTTTTCACATAAGGTTTAAAATGAATGGTGAAGTAATTGAGGAAGTACAAGAGTTTAAGTAATTGGGTCAAACTATTACCAGCTCCTTGAGTGATGACTCGGATATAAGAAAACAGTCTCGAAGCCTGTATGCTAAAGCGAATATGACCATAAGGAGCTTTCGTTTCTGTACAAGTGAAGCTAAAGACACACTCTTTCGTACTTTCTGCAGTAATATATACGGTCTGCAGCTCTGTGTGAATTATAAAAAAGGTTCTGGCAGTACCCTAAATTTGCTGTACAACAGTTCTTTTAGACTCTTACATAAATTACCCCCGAGATGCTCAGCTTCGCAAATGTTTGCTACCCGCAATGTCCCGAGCTTCCCGGAGGTAACAAGACGTGCTCAACACATTCTAATGCAAAGAATTAAAAAATCAACCAACCCGATCATCCAAGCTATCCATGAGTCCTGCCATTTATCCTCTAAGGCCTAAGCTATGGACTTCTTGGTACGAAAACGTCTGTCTGTCTGTAGCTCCACTTAACTTCGACAGTGCAGTATTATTTCTAATCAATTGTATATATTTCTACCCTTAGTGTATGAACTGTCATTGTATTAATAATATTTGCCATATGGACTATAGTCTGCAATAAACCTTTTCATTTTCATTTTCATATAGCAAAATTGGGGTAGAGTTACCAGATGCTCTTATTACGAAATGTATTTAAATCAATATATTTAATTTAAATACTCTTAACACGTGTACATATTTTTTTTTTTTTTTAGTTCAGGAAGAACCGATTCGCCTCTATTTAAAGGGCATATCTCAGCGGAAAAACAAAGAAAAAGTGAGAGGAAAGACAGAGGAAAAAGAAAGGGTGGAGGGGACAGTCGAAGTGGAAAAAGACCAAGGATGACAAGGACTGCAGGGTCGAGCCCCATCATCCTTGGGTGCTAGGGCCGGGAGGGCGCACGTGAAACCTCCAGGAACAAGCACGTACAAACGAGCACAAAGAGCACTCAAGAGCACGAGCTTAGAACCCCCTTGCGGGGACGTGTACATATATATGTAATAATAACAATAAGTCAATATTTAAATTTAACCCATTGTGGTTTGTCAAGACCATAGTTCTGGTACGTTCTACGGTCACAATGACTGAAAGGACAGTGAAGTATGCTGATAATGACATGAAATCATCATAAGATCTATTACTTTTTGTCTAAGTATATGCAATTTGCAAACTCCTCTAAAGTGTATAATTATAGTCAGTCGTGTGGTGGAATAAATCTTCAAACTACTTTTGCCGTATATATATATATATATATATATATATATACATATATATATAATCTTGTTTCATGTTTCATGATTATGCAAAGAAACTAGGCTGTGGCGGGGTTATCTAGCTATGTTGCTCGACATAATACTTAAATACTATTTAAATTCGGTTGTGATGTCCGTTACAATAAGGGAAACAATAAGAGAGAACTTTATAAATTTTAGACAATGAGGAAACCTGTAAACTGTGGAGAGACTTGCTTGGTACTATATACGATGCAGGCAGGAAGGAGGGGCCAATCGCGAATCTCCGAAACTATTGAAATTACACCTTTTTTGAAAAGACTGTGAAGTGTGTAAGATGCATGCGTGTGTAGTAAGGGATATAGTGAGAAGCGCGTGTTTGAGAGTATGCTGGACTGCTTACAGGGTAGATGTGACATGTAAAAAGGCCAGATGAAGGGACAGTGATGGGAGAAACAGGGTTCAGGCACTTCCTGCCTTCTGCTGGAATGCCACATACAAACTCCTTATATATATATTATATATATATATATATATATATATATATATTTATTTATTTATTTAAATTCGACTCTTGTAAATATGCATAGCGGTTATTATGAGTCAGAAGTTATAATGAGATCGATGTACATTTCCCTCGAATGATCTGTTAATAATTTTAAATTAATATTAGGGCTCGCTTACGCCATTGCAGAATCGAATATCGCGTGATGATACAACTTTCAGTTTTAACGTTTTTAATACAAGTGAAAAGCGTATGGTGCGTTCTATGAGTACATTATTATGATTGAAAGTATTTTTGTGGCCATTTGTACAGAAAATGATGTTTTTATACGAGATCTGATATCATAAAGTATTAAATTATAAGATTTTTAAACGTTGTATAACGGTAGGCTTCAGTTCTGTAAAGACATGATTGGTACAGCTAATGACAAAAAACAATAAGCATGAACATTCTGTGTGATTGATGTAAACAGTGGCCTGACTGGTGTGAAAACAAATACGTTTATTATGAGAATTATGAGGAATTGTGAACAGCCGTTAAATTAGAGAAATGATAATTAAAGTAATGTGAATAGTCCTAACCATAACTACAAGTAGAAAGGTTCTTAATGAAAAATCTCTCAACTTTCAGTACCTATTTCCCGCTGCATCTATTTAAAAATGACAACCCACGCAAATTCGACATCCCGTTTTCTTTAATTGCATCTAGTAAGAAAATTTTTTACCCGAACCTACTTATTTGGATGTTATATATATATATATATATATATATATATATATATATATATATATATATATATATATTGATAATAATAATAATAATAATAGCAAGATTAGTATCAACTAATAGTCTTTAGAAGAAAGTTAAACTTAACAAATAACCTGAAAACAATTACTGAGAGAAATATATAGCAAGATTGGGGGTATAGTTGCAGATGCTTTATTACGAAGGGAATTGAAATCAATATATTTAATTTAAATACTCTTAGCACGTGTACATATATGTATGTAATAATAACAATAAATCAATATTAGTAATAATATTTAAGTGGATGTTTGAGGAGGAAAACACTTTGGTGATTTAGTTTAAAGCATCGTTACGCAACTTGATGTTCTTTTTAACACATGTAATTTTATAACGAAATTTGATGAACGGTAAAATTATTAGTTCATATACCAGAAGATAGCATGTGAAAGTGAATGTAATGGTATATAGCGATGTAAATAACAGAAAACTACATATTTAAAAGTAAATAAACAAATATGCGTGTACTATATGTATATATTGTATTTGAAGGTCATCTCGTTTGAAATAAGCCAGTTTCCCTTAAAAAAGAGAGAAATTAATTTATTTAAATTAAAATGATAAATAATCATTTTATTTTTCATAATGCAGATCTTAAACAAATAACTTGTATTTGGTTTAAAATATCACACTGATTTTCATTTATGTATTGTTCGCAATTTGTTAACATTTGAAAATTGGATGTGTTGATGCGCAATGTGGTTAGGCTTATTAAAACCTTTCAGATATTCGTTTTCATTTCTACTGTCTTCTAACTTGCCTGAACAGAAAGTACTTGAATGTATGTATGTTTTTTCATGTTTGTTCTTGTTTGTCTCATGAAAGGACTTTTTCAAGAAGGAAGGCGAGGCTCAATCCTTTCTTAAATTTTTTTGAAGGAAGGTGAAGACGAATCATTTTTAAAATTTATTTTTTTAAATTTATTTTTTTAAATTTATTTTTAAATTTATTTTTTATTTTTTTTCCCTTTTTTTTTTTTTGAAGGACCATGAAGGACCATGAAGAACACCTCATAAAGGAGGGACCGCCATGAAGGACGGTGGACGACCGCCATGAAGGACGGTGAGGGGGGGAAATTTTCAAATTGATCCATTCTCTGTATCCCTTCTTGCGGCTATACTACTAAGAGTTAATCGTAAAAATGAAATACCAGATGATAGACTTTATGCTACCCGTAATCATTTTTCTGCCAGCGTAATGGTATGGGTCGGTGTGTATAAACTAGGCAAGACATCTGTTTTTTTCTTAGAGCCAAACATCAAAGTAGACGCCCGCTATTACACTGAAACTTTGTTGGAACAAATGCTGCCCGAAATGAGACGATTGGCGAATAATGGTTACTTCTTATTCCAACAGGATGGCGCTCGGGCGCATACCGCTAAGTCAACTATTAAATTTTTAGAAATAATGTTCCTGAATTGCTTTACCCAAAAGATTGGCCCCCTAATAGTCCAGATTTGAATCCCGTAGACTACGGAATATGGGAATGTTGGCTGAGAAAGTGTACCAAGCATAAGATCCGAAATGTCGAACATTTGAAAGAATTATCGTACAAAATGGGAAGAAATTACCCAAGATCAAGTAGATAAAGCTATAGATCAATTTAGGCCCCGATTACGAAGGGTTGTAGAGGTTTCTGGCAAACATATCGAACAATTTTTTTAGTCTTATAATTTCGTTTTCTTTGGAAATTGTAAAATTACATGACATGTTGTAGTAAACTTTTATATTTTCTTTAATTTTTGACGTATTGACATGAAATTTTGGTACTAACTTAGTTTATTTGTTGCTTATTTGCCTAAAATAGTTATTTGTCATTATGTGTAAAAATAAATGTACAGTAAACATTTTCGTCATGGTCCTTTTTTTTTGCGGACCCTGTATATATATATATATATATATATATATATATATATATATAATATATTGTGATGTATGACGTGATTTATTTTTTTATATTTATACATTTATGGTATTAATTATACCTTTATTTTAGCCTGTTTTTCATGCAAACCACATCATATAGATTTAACTCAAGGTTTATATCTCATTGATTAATATATATTCTATTTTCTGTCAATTCGTGTCGGGGATAATCATAAACCTTTGACAAAAACAATATATTCGTCACAGATCTTTAATCAATTACAATAAAACAATGAATTTTGGAGAGTAAAGAAATTTTGGTTGAAGAATAAAGATGTGATATTGAGACAATTAAATAAAATGCACAACACTTTAAATTTGACTGTTAGACAATTTTAATCTACAATTGATTGGTAGTTGTTTAACTGAATACAGCCATATTGTAATACGCCAGATCATTTAAAATTAATAAACGCATACATATTACAATTTTAGTTGACTTATCTTTTAGAAAAACGGTTAGTTCTCTACCCGGCCTTTTGACCGTATTTTGTACATAATTCAAGTTTATGGAATTACTTGAATCCTATTTTGTTATTTGACCATTCCAATTATAATGTTTAATGCATGCCTTAGTTACATTGTTACCTACTTCCTTTTGACAGTGGTAATTATTCTCTTGAGAATTTGTACATTATAATCCTGTGTATTTTATACTTCTACCGAATGCGTGGACTCCGTTTTCTAACAGTGAATCAAGGACACACTATTTTAGAGTGTTTACGGACACTAACAAAATATACGTAGTCTCCGTTTTCTTCCTCTGGGATATAGGATATAGTCTTTTAAACCGACGTGAATTTTTCGTTTCACTTTAGCTCGGTGATTAATTACTCGATTTTAGAAGAACGATTTCGCTTTTAAGTGCCCACACGATTTGAAATTTATCATTACGGCACAATATGTGTATTTTTAAATAATTCAGCAAACTTCCATTAAGAATTCTTTTTTCTTTTTTTGTTCTTAAAAGAAGAATTAAATCTAACGTTCTTATTTAAATTCAACACAGGGTTTGTGAGAGTGACCTTTATTTTTTCACGTTCTGAGATGCACTGCCCGCATGCGTTTCTCAGCCTCCGTCCCTCTTGTCATGGCTGTCGGCCGTAATATTCTTTATATACCCAAATCAAATTCTCATTTTTGATTAATCTTATTTGTAAGAATTATTAACCTTTTAGAAGGTGTAATTTTACATGTCATTAAACTTGTTAATAACGTAACAATTTAGTTTTAACGGAGTCTTTCCATTTTATACGTAAATGAACGTTCACTTTTGAAACGCCACCTTTCTTTGTTTTGAGCGAAACGCGGAACCCACGTGTGTGTGTGTGTGTGTGTGTGTGTGTGTGTGTGTGTGTGTGTGTGTGTAAATGGCTACATTTCGTTTGAAAACGTAATTTTTACATTAATTATTTTCCTAGTTTTGGAGTAAACTGTATATGGTATTTTTATCTGAACTTATTCAGAATTAAATAGACAATTGAATTCATGTCTTTTTCCCTAAATTACATGAGTATTTAACATGCATATGTTTTACATTCCATGTACTTAAGAATTCCCAAATTGTTTCGTTTGCACCCGAATCTACACGAAAATGCCCAGCGCCATTTTTGACGAATAAAATTCTTCGTCTTTATTTGTTTGGCTTTCCGTTTGGTATTTATACATGCAATTCCTTCTGTTTGTTTGCATGATCAATTTATTTGTGGGTTAATTTATGACCAGTAATTAATTAACCTTATTTCATTATTCCCATACATAACAATATGTATATAAATATATATATATATATATATATATATATATATATATATATATATTAGGGTGATTCAAAAAAATCAAAGTTTTTTTTTTTAATTGTTCAACCTGTATTTTTGTTCCCTATGACAAAAAAGTAGTGTATGCCAAATTTGGTGAATTTTAAGTAAAATTTACTATGTGCTACCAGGCGTCAAAGTTTCCCTTTTTTTCAATTTGTTTGTTTTTACAACTTATGATTTTGTTTAATTGCTTACATTTCAGAATTTTTAATTAATGGTTTATATACTAGCTTGCTTTTAATTGTTGTTTGGAACTCGTAATTTTGATACCAATTAATCGATTATGGAAGCTAGGCCCAACTCACCATCACCTAGTTGCTCAGTTGGGAGAAGTTCTACAAGAAAAGAAACTGAAGTATGGCTAATTGGGCAGCCCTCTGCAGTACTAAAAACATCCGTATTACCATCAGAAAAGGAAATGATGGCCCTCTTCATGCACTACAGAAATATTAAAAAGCAAGGCATTAGAGAATCATGCTTCTCTACTGCAGATGATGTGCTTGGAAAAAAGCAGGAATACCAGCAAAACAAAGAATACATGTAGTAGATAAAATTCAAGGAATACTGAAGGAATGGCAGCTGCTTAAGAAAAACAAAGCAAGCAAATTGAAAAGATCACAAAATTTAAATAATAAAGAAGAAAAATGGAAAGATAACTGGAAAACTTATTTGACATTGCTCATGAGAATGCTATGCAGCTTAAAACAGAAGATGATAAGAAATTCTTGAAAATGCAACGTGAGAAAGGACGTCATGGAAAAATGGGTACCATTGATAAGGCTGTTGCTAAAAAAGAGCAAAGAGCAGCAGAAAAGCAACAACGTTATGAAAAGAGGAAAGCAGAAGAGATCAAAAGAAAGAAGAATGAAGAGGCTGTCATACTCACCAGTACATAATCAGAATCAAAGGAGAGTAAAAGTGATGAATCTGGTTTCTGTGCTGCACAACCTTCATCATGGAAAAGTAAGGTTGGCAAACGTAGAAAATTGTTTGATGATAAATTATTAAGAAGTCTTGATGTTGCAAAATTGAGTGACAGAAATGCGTCTCTAGTTTTAATGCCAACAATTCAAAGTCTAGGAAAAAATCCAGAAGAGTACAATGTTAGCTACTCTTCTATTCGTAGAGAGAGGATAAAATATAGAAAGAAAATTGCAGAGAACCTGAAAGAAGAATTCAAGCCAGAGGTGCCCCTAAGAATTCACTGGGATGGAAAATTAATTGAAGATATTACAGGAATGCATATTGTTGACCGTCTGACCGTATTGGTTTCAGGAGAAGGCGATGATCAACTTCTTGGTGTGCCTAAACTGGATTCAGGTACTGGTCTCCTGACAGCAAATGCTGTGTATCAGACATCGTTTGAATGGGGCATCTGCGAACAAATAAAATGCGTGTTTCGATACAACGGCAGCCAATACTGGTCCTAGAAATGGTGCAGCTATTCTTCTAGAACAAAAATTCGACAACGATTTATTGTGGCTGGCATGTTGACACCACATATTTGAAATTATGCTGGAAGCTGTTGTTTCAAAGTCTTTATCACCATCTTCTGGCCCAGGTATAGTCCTTTTTAAGAAGTTCAGAGAAAAATGTTCTAGCATTAATAAGGAGGACTACGAAACAGCATTATCAGATCCAGATATCTATGAAAATATTCATGACATCAAAGATGACATAATTACATTTGCAGCAAATCAACTAGATACATTCCAACCAAGAGACGATTACCTAGAACTATTGCAGTTAACAATTATTTTTTTGGGCGGTGAACCAAAAGGTGGAATCAAATTTAAACATCCAGCGGGACTTCATCGGGCTAGGTGGATGACCAAAATTATATAGTCATTAAAAATTTTTATGTTCAAATCTCAGTTCAAAATTTCAGTAAAAGACAAAAAAGGACTAAAAGACATGTCTATTTGCTACTCGGTTACATGTAAAGGCATGGTTTACAGCTCCTGTGCCATTTTGCGCTCCTCGTCTTGATCTGGAATTATTACAGAATCTTGTAGTCTACAAACAAATAAATGACACAATTGCATCTGTTGCTATTAAAAAACTGTTAGGTTACTTCTAGTACCTAAGAGAAGAACTGGTAGCCTTGGCTTTTTATGATGATGAAGTGCCTACTGAAACAAAAAACAAAATGGTAAAGGCCTTGCAAAATACAACGGAAACTCTTCCTGCAAAACGGGCTTTTCTAGATCTGCACTTATTCCAACGAAGAAATTAGAAAATTTTGTTACATCAAATACTCAAAGATTCTTTACAATAACAGAATTTAGTTCAAAATTTTTACTCAAAGATGCTAAAGAATGGCATAATGATGAAGAGTATAACTCCGCTAAGAAATCTATCAAACAGTGGAAAGTCGTGAATGATATAGCGGAAAGAGGAGTAAAATTAATGGATGAATATAATAAAATACTAACACATGACGAAGATCAAAAACAATTCTTGCTACAAGTAGTGAAAAACTACAGGGCTGTTTACCCTGATAGAAAAAAAGAAACATTGATGAAGTAAGGACAGCTAATGTCTCAAATATCATGATAGTTTAATTATGTATGCTTGTGGTTATGGTAGGACCTACGGGGGAGCTTTCCACATTAAAAAAAAGCAATGCGCCTTTACTGTACCTCCTGGGGGGGGGGGGGAAACTGTACAACAATATTGGAAAAATTTGACAATTTGAGTCGTTCTGTCAATTTTTAATTACTGGTAGCAACCCCTAAAAATTAAAAATTTGCTAAAATATTTTAGGATAGATTTTTTTATGCTGAAATGAACCATTTAAAGGGTTGAACACATTAAAATACAAAATAAATTTTTACCCCCATATTTGAATCACCCTAATATATATATTATATATATATATATATATATATATATATATATATATATATATGTATGTGTGTGTATGTATATATATATATATATATATATATATGTGTGTGTGTGTGTTATGTAGGAGGGAGGGGCCAAGGGCGAACACCCACAAACCCCCCCTGCATAGAAGTAAAAGAAGATACCCAAAATGAAGGTCCAAAGTTTTTGAGATGCCAGAGCACTCTGCGTTTGAAAAATTGGAGATCATAAACAGGGGGAAAGATGGATTGGGGAAGATTGCTCCAGAGTTGATCGGTTGAGCAGATGAAAGATTGAAAATACCGATTAACGGTTGCGTTAGAGAGTTGGACAGAAAAGGAATGAGAAAGTGTAGAAAGTCTGATACTGCATGTTCTCCTTAAAGGAGGAGTCATGCTATTAGAGAGTTCAGAAGAGCAGTGTCCGTTATAATAGCGACAGTAAAGAGAGAGTGAGGCAACACTGCGGCGAAGAGAGAGAGAGTGAAAACAGTCAGTAAGAGGCGAAGAATTGATAAGACGAAAATCCTTTGATTCCACCGGTCAAACAGAACTGTGTGGGTTGAGCCACCTGACACACGAGAAATGTACTCGATATGGAAACAGCAACTGAGTAGGGGTGAAGAAACTGCGGAGCAGACACAGCACACCTAACATCTTGGAAGCTGTTTTAGAGAGTATATGTGGTCTTTCCAGGAGAGATCATGAGAAAAAGAAACGCCAAGAATGTTAAGAGAAGGGGAAGGACTGAGTTGTGTAATGTTGAAGATGAAGGGATAGTCGTGTGAAATATTTTAAAATTCAAAATTAAAAAATTTAAAAAAACTTATTCAGAAAAGAATACAAGTGACAGAATTTTACCTTTTTTAAATATTTGATATGAAATTAATATATTCACAGTATTGTCATCTGAATATGCCCTTGGAAGCATGTAGGAATTTTTAGACAAAATTAATGTCATTTCGTTTATTTATTACATAAAAATAGTGATGGTGGTAATTGATAGTAATAGTGATAGCAAAAAATAACAATAATAGCAATAATAATAATAATAATAATAATAATAATAATATTAATAATGAATACAATATAAAGTTTACAAAATGTTACATAATTTTAAATTAAATTATTTAATTTATGTTTAGTAGAATATAAATAATGTTTATTAAAAAAATATAAAAATATAGATTACGAAATTAAAGATGTTTAATGAAATCAGTATACTTTAAATAGTTGATTCCAAAGAGGAACTTCATGGTAAAAACGACAGTAGTGAACTTATACATCAGTAGGAGTTAATGAAGTGCTTTTTCTAGTGTTTTGCAAAATACATTTAGTGATGAAGCCTGCCTGATATGCATGGAATTACATTCCATACATCTGCTCCTTTGAAAGAGAGTGCATTTCCTGCAGCTTTTATTGCATAGTTAGGTCTGGGCAGTCTGGTGTTATAATGATGGTGTATTTGATGTCGGGTAATTGCTCTTTGAATGGGTGATGTATGTTGATTTTTAATGATAACTTTGAACATATTGACAGCAACATTGAGTTTGTATAAGTCATTTAATTTTAAAATATTTAGCCCTTAAAACATTAGGGAAGTGATATTTTGTCTGTTGTTATTATTCGAGAGAGTCCGCAGATATTTTTTATGAATTACTTCCAAAGGCTGTTTTATATATTTTTTGAGCTACCCCATGTTGTAATGCAATATAGTAAATGTGGATGGCTGAAGGAATAATACAGGGTAAGGAGTGCGTTTTGAGGAAGGGTCTTTTTAGTTTAAATAATATGAAAAGAAATCTTGACTTTTAGGTTTGGTTTGTACTCGTTGTATGTTGTACAATGTACATGACTTTTAAAATTTAGTTTTTCCTCTAAATTAATACAAAATACTTTGATCTCATTTACCTTTGCAGGAGTAGTATTCTCAATTTTTATTTGACAATTTGTATAAATATGTTATGTGGGAATGAGTGTCAGGTTCATTAAAAGGTTATTAGCACACATCCATTTATACATATTTTCTAATTGCTTGTTCGTTTAATTAATCAGAAAGTCTGTGTTAGGATGGGAAGAATTACGTAAGTTATCTGCGTATTGCACGCAATTTAATGTGGTTGAGAGATGAAAATCGCTGACGTGAATTAGAAATAGTAATGACTCAAGAATTGATCCTTGTGGAACTCCACTAGTTAGCTTCGCCTTGTTAGATAAATTATGTTTTAATTTGATGTACTGATGACGATTTGACAGATATGATTTAAACCAATAGAGGATATTTCCTCTTTTTCCGTATATGTGTTGTTTATTTTATTCAATAAGATTTCATGCGAAAGTTTATCAAAAGTTTTTGAAAAGTTGAGGAAGATCAAGGCAGTGTGTTTTTTGTTGTTTAAGTTCTGATACCCTTTTTCTAATAGCATGTTTATGACATCTTCCGTTGTATGCCCACCTCTAAACTGAAACTGTGTTTTAGTTAAAATATCGTGTTTGATTAAAAATTTAGTAAGTTTATTGTCCACAATTGTTTCAAATACTTTACTTAAATTGGCAATACAGAAATGGGGGGATAACTGGATGGAATGTTTGGGTTTCCAGACTTAAATATAAAGCATACTCTGGTTTCCTTTAGAACAGGGGTTCCCAACCTTTTTTCGGCTACGTACCCTTCGATGGGTTCGGCATCTATATTTGTAACATCTGTAACAAAAGAAATTTCGAGTTAGATAGAGATGGATTAGGCTACACCGTCTTTTGAGGGTACTTTTTACATGTGAAAGTTAGTTCCAAACCAGGATGCCCCGTACCCCTGAGAACCCTTCTCGCGTACCTCCATTTCGGAACTCCTGCTTTAGACTGTCATGGAATCTAACTAGCATTACTGATTCACTCATTAGCTTACTGAGTAGTATTGCAATTTCGTATTAGTATGTTATTGTGAATTTAAAATATTTAATTGTGTCTCTCTCTGCGATAAAATGTTAACGATGGGTCTGCATTCGCTTTACCCCGTTTGTTCAAACTCTTTGGGCGTAAATAAAAAATCAGTAAATAGTAATAATAGTGTGTAATTTATCCCCGTTTCTCTCATTGTTCAAAATTCCAATGGCGCCCACCGGCTCAAGCAGTCTACCCGTGTTTATAAAGTACAGCGGAGCGAGTGTAAAGAGAAGAAAGAGCAGTGATAAAGGGAAAGTAATAAAGTAAAGTAACTAACGAAAAAAACTGTTGAATTGTTCACTACATACAGTAAATATCGTGCAATTAATCAGTTTTAAACGGTGCTGATATTTTGAGTTACTTTATAGTGCACAGTGGTGTTTTTTTTTAAGAAGTAAAAATCGTGGCATATGTCAAAAAAAAGTAAATAAAAATTAAGCGAATTAATCTCTACAGCATTTTTCCGAGTGTTTCTTTGTGAAGGAAATTAGCTGCCCATCGAAATTCCTACATATACCCTCCCAGTTATCCCCCGCGGCCACAGTCACGAACACCAATCAGTGAGCAGTATACAGCGTGCCACATCCCTCATCCCCCGAAGTAACGAAGAATACGTTCCCGCACCCAGCTTGAGTCAACACACCCAATACTTCCCATAATACCCTTTTTCAGGCAATTTTGTGCACCAGTGGCTACCCACTATTAGTAACATGGAAATGGTAAATAAATTCCTGCAACTCTGTGGTATCTGCAACACTGTAACAGCTAAGGCAAAGGCGATGAGGTGCGGTCTCTGCCAGTTGCTTTTGATTTCAGATGCCTAGAATGGGAAGATGAAAAAATTGCCCTCATAATGAGCGCAAAGCAACTTAATGGGATAAAGTTTTTCTGCGAAAACTATATGACTGAAATAAACTCTTTTACGGTATATAAAGCAGAAAGAGATTACGAGAAGAAAATAAAAGAGGAAAGTGTGAATAAAGAACAGAGGAAAACAGTAGAAACGAAAGGCGAAGTAGAAATAAATCAGATACCGTCATGCAACGAGGCTGAAACCATAAAGACAACAGATAGTATAAAGGAAACGAAGGACATTAGGACAAATAGCACAAATAGGAAAAGAAAGCGTGCAATTAAGAAAACGGAGTGAAACTACATATATCCCAATAAAGAGCAAAAAACAAAGGCCCGAGTAAATATGGGGGAGGAATTATATGCAGATATTATATAAAAGATAATTGCAGATATAAAAGAGGACAATGTTGCCTATATATGAACATCCTCCAATATGCAGTTTCTTCTATAATAATGGTAATTTTAAATTTGGAGACAGATGCAGATTCTACCACCCAGACATCTGCAGGACTTACGCAAAATATGGAACCTGCAAATATGGAACCTGCAAATATGGAAAAAATGCCACTATCAACATCTCCCGAAGAACCCAAAGGACAAAGGACAAAGTTTAAAGGACAATAGGAATAACAATAACAATAGGAATAACAAGAGGAACACAAAAAGCGAACAAAAAAAAATTTCAACATCGCAGACACGATACTGCTTCTAAATGTCATACAACGCATGTAGTTGATACAGCTGGAAACCCCCGAGCAAAACCGCTTCCGGGCAAGAAGCTACCAGAACAGTAGGCGGAAACCGATCTCTCTCTGAGGACCATAGGGCAACGAAACAAGTAATACCGGAGGAAGACGAACTTGAAATGCACAAGGGGCAACGAAAAACAAAGAACATAAATATTGTCCTAGCTAATATTCAAGGCATACCTAATTTTAGTGTGGAGTGATAACCAATTTGCGCAGTAATAATTTAAATTTGTGTAGTGATAAATTGAAAATCTGTGCAGTGATATATTAGGTTCTATATCGGATATAGAACCTAATTTATCACTGCACAGATTTTCAATTTATCACTGCACAAATTTAAATTATTACTGCGCAAATTGGTTATCACTGCACACTAAAATTAGGTATGATTCAAGGAATAAGTCCAAAGCAATCACTCAACGAAGTTTCGTACTTGAAAGGATTTAAAGACGAAACAAGGGCGGACATCGCATACCTCTTAAGGATTGCTAAGGAAATTGTGAAAACTGCGAACATTGTATTGATAAAAATGTCTTTAGAACATAATTATTCCCACTTATCATTCTACTCTGGTTTACCTATTACTAAGGAAACCTAAATGAATAATTAAATATAAATTCAAGAAGGGGATATATATTAACAATGAAGTGGATAAAAAATGGTCTCGTAAAAACTAAAAAAAAATCCTTCGGACGTGATGACAGTGTTCATGGTATTGGCAAGCCTGTCATCCTGAACGAACAGAGCCATTGGTCGGCATTATTGCGCCTTGGCCAAATTCCAAATTTATTTATTTATTTATTTACATTTAATATTGAACATACCGTCCGACTCCGACTCAGCCTGCAGAGCTGGGCACTTGCGGTTTTTTTTGCGGTACTGCGGTACTGCGGTACTACCGTGTTGGTCGGTACCGCGGAAAGTACCGCGGGAAATTTGAATGCGGTAGCGGTACTGCTGTACTTTCAGCGATCCTTTGCGGTACTGCGTTATGCGGTACCGGTTTGGTAGTGCGGTAGTAGTACCGCAGTACCGCAGTACCGCAAAAAAACGCGCAAAAAAACGCAAGTGCCCAGCTGCCGCCCCCGGCCCAACATAGATTCAGATATTATTTTGTTATAACAAAAACCGAGCAAAAACCTGATATATATATATATATATATATATATATATAGTTTTGGTATTTGTCATTTACCATTACTTATTCGGACTATAGTGGATTTAATTTTCCCAGAAGAGTTCCTTGTTCATGCACGGTCTGTGTTTAACATATAATGTTCTCAGGGAACCATTCTGAGTTTGTGTATACTAAACGGACGTGTTACGTGCCTTTAAAAGTGGACGCTCAATGTCCCGGTTGAGGTTTAAGTTTTGGTTTTTTTGGCTAAAAATACAATAGTTACCCCCTTTTTCTTTGATTTATTCAACCCGACGTGAATGCAACGAGTCTTTTACTTATAGAGGTTCTGAATGTAGGGATCTAGGCTTGCTTTAAACCCTAGATCCATGTCCCAAAGCTGGATCCTGTCTGCTTTGCAGATAGCTGGTGAGGGAAGCTATATTTATGGGATCTCTTTGCGAGAGACCCGTTGCCCACGTCGGGCTAAAATCATGAAAAAGAAAAACTATGGTATTTGTCATTTACCATTACTTATTCGGACTATAGTGGATTTAATTTTCCCAGAAGAGTTCCTTGTTCCATGCACGGTCTGTGTTTCACATATAATGTTCTCAGGGAACCATTCTGAGTTTGTATATATATATATATATATATATATATATATATAGGCGGTTTATGAATGATAAAAACAGTGTTTTGAGGCATATTAAATTTTAATAACATTATAACATTACCAAACTGATGGGTATCAGCAACACTGATATAGTAATAAATAGCCACTGAGAGAAATATTATTTAGAAAAGAAGAATGTTTTGTATTGAGGTAGCATCATAAATGCATATAATTGTTTTGTATTAATAAGTTCCATGTTACAACTTAAGTGTTGAATCACTGCAGCTTTGACTCTTGGCGGTCTCTCACCTCAAAGGAGAGAATTACAGAAAATACAACTATTAGAGTGATTCATATCAATAAACATAGAGCCATTTAAACGATGATATTTGACAATTTTGCAAATGTGTTACACATTCATAATTACTATTGTATTTGAGAGATATCAGTACAGTGGGATAACTCTGACATATGGGCGAAAAGGGCACTGGACGACTGTCCCATTCTAACGAAATATTGATGCTGTTTAACACGCGTGTGCAAATCCTTTCTCGTCTGACCAATGTAAAAGGAATCACATTGTTTACAACCAATTTTATAGATAATGCCTGAATTATAAAATCTATGAAATTGGTTGTAAACAATGTGATTCCTTTTACATTGGTCAGACGGGAAAGGATTTGCACACGCGTGTTAAACAGCATCAATATTTCGTTAGAATGGGACAGTCGTCCAGTGCCCTTTTCGCCCATTTGTCAGAGTTATCCCACTGTATTGATTGGAATAATGCTTCAATTTTGTTTCACTCTAGCAACATTGTTAATAGAAATATTCTTGAGTCTGCTATTATTCAACTTACAAATAATTTTAACATGAGCCAGGGTCTTTTTTCACTTGATCCTGTTGTTTTTAATTCCTTCAGAACGGATTTAGACCAGAAGAGCAAAGTGGTAGTTTTCCCTTATAAATTTGTATGCTCCTCTTACAATTTTTATTTTTCAATTTATTTATTTTTTTTTTATTTCTTTGTGACCTATATATAATTTTGGCATTATCTATAAAATTGGTTGTAAACAATCCGTTTGATCCTGTTGTTTTGAATTGGTTCAGAACGGATTTAGACCAGAAGAGCAAAGTGGTAGTTTTCCCTTATAAATTTGTATGCTCCTCTTACAATTTTTATTTTTCAATTTATTTATTTTTTTTTATTTCTTTGTGACCTATATATAATTTTGGCATTATCTATAAAATTGGTTGTAAACAATCCGTTTGATCCTGTTGTTTTGAATTGGTTCAGAACGGATTTAGATAAGAAGGGCAAAGTGCTAAAATTGGTAGTTTTTCCTTATAAATTTGTATGCTCCTCCCACAATTTTAATTTCTCTATTTATTATTTTTTGTGACATACTGTATATATAGTCTCGAACTTTTTATTTACTTCAGTGTTCCTGAGGATGTCATTAGACGAAAGCGCTTGAGCACCATTCTGTTTCCTTTCCTTCGTGATTCTTTTCATCATAAATATTTTTCACGTGTTACTTTCGTGAAATAATTTTCATATATATATAAAATTCTTTAGGTGAGTTCGAACGACGGTTCAGGATCGACCTGCGGTCGACCCCTCTGCAGCATCACGCCTCATTTGCTGGATTTGGTGAAGGAGGGAATTGCTGTCTGATTTCCTCCTGCCCTCCTAGCCAGCCACGTATGGCTGGTCAGGGACTTTGCATAGGACTCCGTCCAGCTGGTTCTTAAGTTATTCAGGTCGGTGTGCTGGAGATTCCTCACTTCTTTTGGTAGGACATTGAAAAGCTTTGGGCCTCGTATTCTGAGGGTGTTTTTCATCCTCGTTTTCACGGCCCCTTGTCCCACGGCAGCTGGGACCGTACAAAATCTGCCTCTTCTCTCATTCCAGTGTGTTTCTATTTAATTTCTAAGGTTAGGGACAGAGCCCTCAAGTATTTTCCATATGTATACTATTGTGTACTGCTCGCGCCTTCTTTCGAGAGGGTAGAGTTTCAGTGATTGTAGTCGAGACCAGTAGTCTTCACCTTCCGTTTCCTCTATTTTAGATGTAAAAGTCCTTTGTATAGCTTCAATGTTCGCAATGTCTCGTTTTCTATGTGGGCCTGTGAGTACTGAGCAATATTCAATTATTGGTAGGACTAGACTCTTTCATAATTTGATCATGATGTTTGCTTTTCTGCTGCAGAAGCTCCTCCAGATGATTCCCATTATTTTTCTAGCCGTTGTAATTTTGATGTTATAGCGCTCTCTGAATTCTGCATCCGACGACATTATTACTCCAAGATCCCTGACTTGTGGATTTGTTGTTATCTGTTTGGCTTGCAGAGTTTTGTACCGTTTTTTCTGTAGCTCCTTGTTATTACCATATCTTAGAAGTTACAATTTTTCTCCTTTGAACTTCATATTGTTGTCTTCTGCCCCTGGAATAATGTTTCAATGTCGTTTTGTAATCTTTCTATGTCACCTTCGTTCAATATTTCCTGGCATATTTTTGTGTCATCTGCGAAACATGATACAATACTGTCATTGGTATCTGCATCAATATCTACAATCATTATTATGAACAGCAAGGGAGCTAGTACTGTCCCTTGTGGGACAGAGCTCTCTACTTCCGAGACTTCCGATTTGACTCCATTTACCACCACTTTTTATGTTCTTTGCGTCAAGAAATTAAATATCCATCTTCCCAGCTTTCCAGTAATTCCTGTATTCTTAAGTTTATGTGCTATAATTCCATGGTCACATTTAGCGAAGGGTTTAGCAAAGTCAGTATGATTACAGCTATGTTTTGTCCTCGACACAGTGTTTCCAATATTTTCTCCTGGTGGTCTAATAGCTGTGATAGGCATGATCTTCCAGCCCTGAAACCATGTTGATTTGGGTTGTTTAAGTTCTTTTCTTATAGGTAGTAGGTAGTTTCGCTTCTAATTATATGTTCAAAGCACTTTATAAGGTGTGAGGTGAGAGCCACCCGCCGATAATGCTTGGGCATTGTTCTGTTACTACTTTTGAATAAAGGGGCAATGTTCGCGTTCTTTAATGGGAGTGGAATTTGTCCTGTGTCGAATGATTTCCTCCATAGTAAGTCTGGTGCTTTGGCAATACTCTCTTTACGTTTCTTTAGAAATGTGGCATTCTATGTGTCTGGCCCTGGTGTCGAATTGTCTCGCATCTGTGATAGAGCCTTAATTACATCTCCTTTCGAGAACTCTAAATCCATTAATAGGTTTGTGCCAGAATTTGTCCTTGACTGATTCGTATCAATGTCGAAAAATTCGTCTGCGCTTTTCTACCAATACTCTCTTTGCAGTGCATTTTTCTTTCGCAAAAGTGTAGAAGTATTTATGGTTATTTTTTATGTTTTCTGCTACCTTGTTTTCCTCCTCCTTTGTCTTATGTATGAATGTTTGCTTTAGGTCTATTTCTATTTCGCCTAGTTTCCTCTCTAGTTTGAGTCTCCTTGCATCAGTTTTGCATTTGTGGAGATGTTTTACAGTTTGCTTCCGTTGTCTAAATAGTGTTCTGAGTTTTCTCTCGAGCTTGTTACGTTTTCTCTTTTGTCTCTCTGGAACATGCTTCAGTAATATAGGTTTGGTTTCAGACTCCATTATACCTAGTATTTGTTCTGGAGTCTTCTCGTGAAGTAGTAAATCCCAATTTACTTCCTTTAAATCTTTATTTACACTTTCCCAATCTACTTTCTTTGAATTTATGTTTAAGCATTCAAATATTCCTTCTGTCTCTCTGGGATACGTTTTCGGACCTCTGGGTGCTAACTTCAATTGTATATCGATTAGGTTATGGTCGGAGAAATTTGTGTGCGTTACCTTCTTATTTATTATTATCTCATTGTTATTTGTCAAAATTAAATCCAAAACATTCCCTTTCCTAGTGGCTTCACAGATTTCCTGAGCAAGGGCATAATGTTTCATCATATCTAATAGCATTATTGCTTAGGTTCTATCATCTTTTGTAATGTTGCCATGAAACTTCTCAACATGTATGACTGCGTCATTTTTCTTCCATGTTATGAATGGGAAGTTAAAATCTCTGCAAATTAGAATATTTGTTGCTAAAGTTTCAATTAATTGTAATATATATAATATAATATATGTTTTATATCAACAATTAATTAATTTTAATAAAACTGAAATTATTATATACTCCGGCTTTACAGGCGGAAAAACGCAGTTACATAAAATGAAAAGAGGTGTGACTGATACAAGGTAATCACGATTAAGTTTTCAAATATTTTAGACCTTTACAGCGCCGCCAGGAACATGGGGAAAAAAAGAAATGGGCTTTTTGCATTTTATTATATTCGTTGTCAAACTAAAAATTTATTTATATTACAAGTATTAATTCCCTTTTCTACAATTAAAAAATAATTTCAAATATTCTAACGGAAAATTATTAGTCCCGATCGGCACATACGAGCAAAAGGGGTATTACTTTTACTAAAATGTGGCTGGCACAAAGCTACCGCATTGCTTAAGCAATGGAGGAAGCCCATTCCGTCAGTAAACATAAAGAGAATCTGTACCCAAATGCAAATACGGTGCAATTGATACGTTCTTCTCATTAAATTGTTTACAGCAATTATGCACACTACTGTAGAACAAAGACGGTCATATTACATTTCTTCGATATGTATACTGTATATATATATATATATATATATATTGTAAACGTCACTGATCTACATCAGTTAGTATTTTTTTCAGTATATGATAACTATAACGTTACAAAATATAAATGCATTTTAATATGTTTTCTTATCAAAACCACTCCCCAAGGCCCATTACAAGTAATAACATTATCTATTCAATACCACGAAGTTAGTATCTTAGGTTTCTTATCCAAACAAAAGAAATTTTTTTTATAACTTTCATGCCGCTAATTATTTGATAAATATTATAGCTACGTAAACTACAGTACATACTCATTAAAACAAACACGGAGACATCGATTTCCACTTTAATAATTCAAAACCTAACGGGGCATGTTCAGCCCGACTGTTCAGATAATATATATATATATATCATCCCTCCACACAATAACAAAAAATAGCCTAGTGGTTAAGAAACTGGGCTGCTGGTGGGGCGTGATTCGGATTCCACGTTAAAACTGTGGGTCTAAGGTGGAGTGACAAACTTGACCTTCGTCAGAATGAATAATTCGGGCAGAAGCAAAACCAAGGTTACCAAGGTATGTGTATATATATATATATATATATATACTGTGTGTATATATATTCCTCTTTCTTTTGTCTGCAAGTTTATCAAATAATATCGGGTGAGTTTTTAAGTATATAACACTTTAAAAGATTTGTATTTTATTTATTAACTGAAATAAAAGCATTAAATATTTACTGTAACTTCTCTACACACGGGGAATTAGTCTCCTAATGCAAAACATGCTCAACATGATGTCTTATCAGCTCATTAAATCTTTGAACACGAACAACACAATGTTGCAGTCCTCTGTACGGAGTTTCTATTGGAATCTGAGAAATGTCTTGTTCAAGTGATGCTTTTAATTCTTTTATTACGAGAGGATTACAAAATACACTACAAAAAATACAAAAATCTTTATTCGGAAAAGAATACAAGTGACAGAGTATTGCAATAGTTTTTCAATAGTTTTTTCGTACAATTTAGATATTTCATATGGCATTAATATTATATTCACAGCACTCTAATCCGAATATGCCGTTGGAAGCATGGAAGCTTTTTAAGCAAAATTAATGGCATTTATTATATTTATTGCATAAGAGAAGTAAAAGTGGC
This sequence comes from Bathynomus jamesi, assembly GCA_023014485.1. NCBI lineage: Eukaryota > Metazoa > Arthropoda > Malacostraca > Isopoda > Cirolanidae > Bathynomus > Bathynomus jamesi. The sequence goes on from JAJOZX010001817.1 coordinate 454,787, forward strand.
AAGTAATAGTAACAGTGATAACAAATAATAATAACAATAATAACACTAATAATAATAATAATAATAATAATAATTATAAACACAAGATAAAAATTCACAAAATATTACATAATTTTATATTAAATCATTTATTGCATATGTAGCAGAAAATAAATTATACTTAATAAAATATATAAAAAAGGATAAATTATGAAATTAAAACTGCTTTATGAAATTACCACATTTTAGATAATAAAATGGGAACTTAATAATGGCACTAGTGAACTTATACATCAGTAGGAGTTAATGAAGTGCATCTTTAGTGATTTGCAAAATACATTTAGTGATGAAACCTGCCTCATATGTATGGGAATTGCATTCCATACATCTGCCTTTAACGCAGTTTCCATTGTTTAGTTTGATTTGCATATAAAATCCCTTTGTAGATTAGTGTTATGATGACGTATTTGATGGGAGTTTGATTGCTCTTTGAATGGGTGATGTATGTTGATTTTATTGATAACTTTGAACATATTGACAGCAACATTGAATTTTTATAAGTCATTTATTTTTTTAAATATTTAGCTCTTTAAACATTGGGGAAGTGTGACTTTTTCTGTTGTCATTATTCGAGAAAGTTCGCGCCATTTTTTATGAATTACTTCCAAAGGATGTTTTATATATTTCTTTGAGCTACCCAATGTTGACATACAGTATAATAAATGTGGAGGGATGAAGGACTAATATATTTGGCAAGGGGTGCGTTTTGAGGAAAAGGTTTTTTTTAGTTTAAATAATATGAATAGAAATCTTAATATTTTTTATTTGATATGTTGTACAGTACATAACTTGAAATTTAGTTTTTTGTTTAAATTAATGCCAAACATTTTAACCTCATTCAACCTTGCAAGAGTAGTATGGTAGAGCACTGCTGACGTCATTGAATTAGGGAGTTCTAAGTCATCGGCAAGGTTGGTAAAACTGTCAGTTCAAGCGTGAACGTTTTGTATTTTAAAATTTCGATTATAATTTGTCGTGGAATTCAAGCAAGCAATTGTTCCCTGATTTGAAAATTATACATTATTAATTCAAGTGTTGTCAATGTATTAATGGTAAGCATTTTTCCTTTATAGTGTTTCTTTCAACAAAAATGATTATAATTTTATATAATATTAAAGATGTTTTCTGAAACAAACATTTAACTTATAGAATTCTCAAGTTTTACGTGTAAAAGATTGAAGTGATTCGCCAATTAATAAAGGTAGAATTTAAGTACTGTTTATTTGTGAATAGAAATTGTGCTTTCTATGAATCATTTGTAATAATAAAAGGATCACTTTAACATATTGCTTCCCACGAACCTCTCTTTAACATATTGCTTCCCACGAACCTCTCTTTAACATATTGCTTCCCAGGAACCTCTCTTGAACATATTGCTTCCCAGTGTATATCACTTTAATATATTGCTTCCCAGTGTTAATCACTTTAACATATTGCTTCCCAATATTTAGAATAAGGAGTACGGTAAAAAATGTTCGCCTTAATAAAGTAAAGGCATAAAAAGTAAATCGTAGCATGTTAAAACATTAGATTGAAAGTAAATTTATTAGAATTGTTGCGCTATATGGTTACACAAAGTAAAAAATGGATTTCGGAAGAATCGGTCACGCCACATCATTTGCCACAAGTAAGAGTTGAGTAGCTCCTTTTTGCATCCTTTCATTTTTTTATATATTTAATGTAGGTCAACTGAATGCCTCGGTAGGTTATCTCCTAGATTACCAACCTCTTTCTAACCAACCAACCTTTCTCTTTTTAACATATTGCTTCCCAGTGTTAATCACTTTAACATATTGCTTCCCAGTGTTAATCACTTTAACATATTGCTTCCCAGGAGGGATCACTTTAACATATTGCTTCCCGAATGATTTGGGGAGCAATATGTTAAAGTGATCCTAATAAAATCATATAAGTGGTTAACAGAATGTAAAATTCTAATTATATCGTAGGTTAATTGGGATTGGTGAATGTGAATAAAGCTAACTTGCTGAGAAGCATAAGTCACTCGTTGCCTGAAAAGATATTTAATGTGTATAAATATCTCCTGTTATTGTGTATATTGTCCAATAATATAATGTAACGTGATGGAATGGTAGTGAATAACTTAGAATTAACTATAATAGTAAATTGTAATTTATTGGCAATCGAATTGAGAACTAGGGACTTGAGGCCCAGTTCCAACAAGAAGAATTGGATTGCTTCAGTTACGATATTCAGGCTTTATACGTTTAGCTTGCCACGTATCCTGTCGTGAACCTGTTTGTCTAGACGATATCCTATTTTGGCGTCCCAAATTATTTAACAATTACAAAATAAACAAATAGCGTTCCAAATACAAGCAATTGGCGAATGTGTATATTTAGTCGCTTCCTTACATGTACGATAGTGCAGTATTCTGTGTGATACACTTCTCTATGTATTAAAAATAAATGCTCACATTTTTGGTAAAAGTTGCTTAAGATTAATCGAAACCTACTTGAAAATTATTGACTGTCCGGTTAGGTCACCTGTACGCCCTTGACGATTGGTTAAGTTGTGATATTTTCGTTTAAACTAACGAAAATATCACGACTTAACCTAACCAATTGTCAAGGGCGTACAGTTGACCTAACCAGGCATTCAGTTGACCTAACCAGGCATTCCAGCCATATTTTCTCATAAAAAATCAACAAAACTGATTCCTCAAAACAAAGCTGATGTTGTTAAATAATTTGGGACGCAATTCGTTTATTTTTGGTTGGTTGAATAATTTGGGACACCAAAATAGGATATCGCCTTTGTCTAAGCTAAGTCTGTTCCCTATTCTTCCCCAGTGCTCTACTTAGTGTACGTTTACTTATTGGTGCCGTTAGCGTGAAGTGTATTTATTATTATTTATTCCAGGATCATGTACCGTATGTTATTAGTTAAAAGTATTTATTTCGAACTGAATGCTATTTTCCTTTCAATTAAGGTGTTTTAGCTTTTCTTGCTAAATAGACATTGAAATGGTCATAAGTCCCTAGTATATTGGCTCCAGAGACGGTTGAAACAGAAGTGCTGAGGCTAGAGTCTGTGTGCACTCTCACCTTAGAAAGATTCTAGCACAGAACCCGCGAGTCTTTGTGAATTAACTGTAGTAACGTGACAACCAACCTGAAATACAGTAAGTATTAGTCCCAATTTTTATTTGAGAGACTGTAATTATATGTTTTGTGACAATAATCATACAAGATGACTTTGTCAGGTTCAATAAAAGTTTCTTACACACATCCATTTATGTATATGTTCTAATTGCCTCTTCGTTCCATTAATCAGAAAGTCTAAATTATGATGGGGAGAATTAAGTGTGGTATCATCAATTTAATGAGGTTGAAATATGAAAATCGCTGACGTAAATTAGAAATAGTAATGACCACTAGTTAGTATCGTCTTGTCGATAAATTAGCTTTTAATTTCATGTACTGATGACGATTTGACAGATATGATTTGAACCAATCGAAGATATTTCCTCTTATTGAAGTTTATTTAATAATATTTCATCCGAAAGTGTATCAGATACTTTTGACAAGTCGAGGAAGATCAAGCCGGTGTTTATTTGCTGCTTAGGTTCTGATACACATTTTCTAATAACATGTTTATGGCACTTTTCGTTGTATGCCCACCTTTGAACCCAGTTTAAGTTTATTGTATACGATTTTTCAAATACTTTACTTAAAGTAGGCAATGCGGAAATGGGGCGGTAATTGGATGGAGTCAGGGAGTCAGGGAATATATCAAGTGTTACTGATTCATTCATTAGTTTCCTGAGTGGTATTGCAATTTCATCCGATACTAATTTGTATATTCTTACTGGGACTGTATTAATGTTCAGATTTTTTATTACGAGAGAGATATCGTTTAGTAGAAATGGATCGAGGAAAAATGAGTTTGGAGTCGGTTGTGACATATACTGTCGGTAGTGAGTGTCACTAACTGGGATCGAGGCTGCAGTATTGGAGCCGATATTGTTTAAACACTCAATCTTTTAAATAATCGCCACAGATAAAAGTGACAGAGGTTTAGACCTGGTAATCATGAACTGCAGAAAATCTGTTGGACAGAACTTTTTCATCGAAAGTATCGTATAAATATCGTGAGCTAAGAGAACATCATATAGAGCATGTTTTGCACTAGGGGGAATAATTCCCCAAGTTTAGAGAAGGTAAAGTAAAAATTTCATGCTTTTATTTCAGTTAATAAAAAAAGTGTGAAGTTTAAAAAATAATCACCCGATATGTCTTCTTAATAGTTTTACATTTACTTTGACTGTATATTCTTTTATTCCTCACACTTATTTTTCATGGATTCATCCCTTTTATTAGACTGCTTGTGTATATACAATTATGATGCCACTTTTAGTTTTCGTAAGAGCTGGAAAATAATGTGAAAATGTGTTCGAAATTTATTAATTCGTAATTTGAAAACAAAAGTTCCAGTTTGGCCTTTGGATCCTCCGAAGAGGAGACGCCTTTGAGTTTGGCGCAGCTGATTGGGAGGCCCTTAGGCAATACTTCTCTAAATTTTCATGGAATGATTACTGCTTCCGTGACGGAGGTAATTCTCTCGGGCATTGAAGCATGAAATCCATGGTCTATTTTTAATACTAATGCAATAAACCCCTGGTTTAACTTTACTTGTTCTAATGCTATTATATCCGCAACAGAGAGGAGGCTTTCACAGTATACCGTCGCAATCCAACTCCTGACTCTCACTCAACTTATATTTCTGCCCGGAATCGTGCAAAATCTTTGACTCGCCAAAATTCTCTTCATCATACAAAAATGTGGAAACCTATTTAATGTTAATTCTTCTCGCTCTTTCTGGCATCTAGCTAAGAACCTCTCCAACAACTTTATTTCTTCTTCTTTCCCTCCACTTTTCCATTCCGATGGTTCACTTGCCGTCTCTTCTGATAAAGCTGAATTCTTCGCTCAAACTTTCCGCTCCAAATCCACCCTGAACGATTCCAGTGCTGTTCCTCCATTTCGCCCTCCCTCTAACTTAATTATGTCTGAAATTAGAATCTCTTCCAAAGATGTTCTTTCTGTCCTATCTGGGCTCAACTCTAGGAAGGAGTATGATCCTGAGAGTGTTCCTCCTTTTCTTAAGAACTGTGCTTCTGTGCTGACACCCTGCCTACGCAAACTCTTTCGTCTTCGTATTTCATCTGGTACTTTTCCTTTCTGTTGGAAGTTTGCTTTCATTCAACCTGTCCCAAAAAAAGGGTGACCGCTCTCAACCCTCCAACTATCGTTCAATTGTTTTGATTTCTTGCCTTTCTAAAGTTTTTTAATCTATCTTTAATAGGAAGATTCTTAAACACTTCTCTCCTCACAATCTTATTTCAGATCGTCAGTATGGATTCTGCAAGGGACGCTCTACTAGCGATCTTCTTGCATAGCTCTATGACTCTTGGTCATCCTCCTTTCTGGATTTCGGTGAAACCTTTGCATTGTGCTAGACATATCGAAAGCTTTTGATAGAGTCTGGCACAAATCTTTAAATTCGAAACTGCCCTCCTTCGATTTCTATCCTTCTATCTCTGCCTTCATTTCTAATTTCCTTTTTGACCGATATATAGCTGGGGCTATAGATGGCCACTGTTCTTTTTCTAAAGCTATCAACAGTGGCGTTCCTCAGGGCTCTGTCCTGTCACCCATTCTTTTCCTTTTATTTATCAATGATCTATTGTCCTGTCACCCACTCTTTTCCTTTTATTTATCAACTAGCGGAGAACCCGCCCTTCGTGCGGGTGGCAAAAATATCCTAGCCGACGGTGGAATGTTTTTTGTAGTTCGAAGACTGTTATTAGTTAGGTTAATTGAATGCCCGGTTAGGTTAATTGTACGCCCTTGACGATTGGTTAGGTTAAGTCGTGATAGTTTCGTTAAAGCTAACGAAAATATCACTTAACCTAACCAATTGTCAAGGGCGTACAGTTGACACACACACGGGCGTCCTTTTATTATTATAGATAGACTTTTTAAAATTATAATTAAAAGTAGAATTCATTACGCCTTTTTCTAATGCATTAAAATACAAATATCGCCCATATTAAAATACAAATATCGCCCATATATATATATATATATCAAGAATCTTCTCTTTTCGAGCGTGACCGACTGACAGACATTTCTGGGTGTTTATATTAATAATGATCTATTAAGTCGCACTTTCTGTCCTATCCAATCCTATGCCGATGATTTCACTCTTCACTTCTCCACCCGCTTCACAAAGCGTCCCTCTCAACAGCCACTCCATGCTTCGCGTAGGACGGCTATGTAGCACCTGACTTCTGATCTTTCTACTATCTCTGATTGGGGTAGAGAAAACCTTGTTGCTTTCAATACCTCAAAAATTCAGTTCCTATATCTGTCTACACTCATCACAGTTTTCCTTACGATTACCCCCTTACCTTCAGCAACACACAACTCAATCCTTTCTTTTCTCTTAACACTGTTGGCGTTTCCTTTTCTCGTGATTTTTCCTGGACAGATCACATATACTTTCTTCCTAAAACAGCTTCTAAGAAGTAAGGTGTGTTGTACCCGCTCCTCAGTTTCTTCACCCCTATTTAGTTGTTGTCTCTGTATAGGGGTCTTGTCCACCCCTGTAGGGAGTACGCTTCTAATGTGTGGTGTGGCTCAACCCACACAACTCTACTTAACCGAGTGGAATCAAAGGTATTTCGTCTTATCACTTCCCCGCCTCTTACTGTCTTAAATCTCTCTTTCTCATCGCCGCAATATTGCCTCACTCTTCTACATATTCTCATTCCTTTTCTGTCCAACTCTAACGCAAGGGTTAACGGGTATTTTCAATTTTTCATCTACTGGAACAATCTTCCTCACTCCATTTTTCCCCCCCTGTCTATGACCTCCAATCTTTCAAAAGCAGAGTGTCCAGGCACTTCGAAAGCTTTGATTCTTGGTTTGTGCTTTCTTCTTCTCCTTGTATAGGAGGGGTATTTCTGCGACGTTCGCCCTTGGCCCTTCCTTCCTGCATTGTTATTATTTTTTTTTTATTGGGTTCAAAATCCCAGCTGAGCTGTGAACGGCCAAGCTCTGAAGGGCCAGTTCAACCTACAGCCCAAGTTAAGCTAGAATTAAAAACTTACGGACTTAGAGGTCCTATTAGGTCCTACCTCAGGGTTGCTGACTCGATGTGGGCCTACCTTAGGCCTCAGTTGCATGAATTTAAGATAAAAAACAAAAGGGGCACTATTTATGGTCTTCTTTCTAAACCTTGCAACAACAACACAACCTGCACCATTGCACGATGCAACAATCTTGTATTTAAACAACCAAACTGAATTGTAAGAGAGCTCTCTATAAGACCACACCCTGTAAGTACGGCATTCCACAAACGAGTAGAAAAGACGCGCAGCGCCCCAAAAAATGATGCCACAAGAGTGCCGAAACAATGATGCCACAAGAGCCCAAAAATGCTAGCTCTAAATTAAGTGAATTTTTCACTAACCTTACAATTATGAGATGGATATATATACACACCTTAATATATATACAAGCAATGCTGCATCAATCAGCTTAGTCATCATATCGCCTTGGAACAACAATGGTTCTTCCTCTTCTAGATTTTCTAACACTCCCCACCGAAGAGGCATTGTTGTCATTACCTTCTGCAAGGTTAGCCAAGCCTTCTCCATGAGGCTGTAACTCAAATGTTTCATCTTGACTATCCGTGTTTTTGCTGATTTCTAAAGCATAGAGTTTTTGTATAGGTCTCTTTAATTTTCCTCCTGAAGTCTTTACCAGTGCAGACCTAACTAAATTGTCTTTGCCAACAAACAACTCTTCAATTATGCCAAGCTTCCAGCATTGCCTTGGTCTTTCATCCCCAATCATTACCACTTCTCCCACCTTGATACAATTTGCATTGGAGCCCTTTACATTGCCTGATGGGTAATAATTGAGTTCTGGCAAGTATTCCATCTGCCACCTCTTTCATAACTGATCTTGTAGCTCTTCAAGGTACCTGAACCGTCTGGTTAACTCTCGTTGAGTGCTCTGGATAGGCTGCAAGTCTTCTGGCACAATGGGGCTTGATGTTAATCGTTTACTACAAAGAAAATGATTTGGTGTCAATGGCTCTGCATCCTGCATACTGTTATAAACAAAAGTGATAGGCCTACTGTTCACCATTGCTTCTACTTCACATAAAACAGTGCAGAATTCTTCTTTGCTCAAATGAGCATTAGCTAAAAGTTTCTTTAATGGACACTTTACACTTCTCACTAGTCTTTCCCAAAATCCTCCCCACCATGGTGCTCTCTCAACAATAAACTCTCACTGTACCCCTTGGTGCGAAAAGTAGGATTGGAATCCTTCCTCTTTTAGCAAGGACCAAACTTCTTGGAGTTCCTTTGCAGCCTTTTTGAAGGTTTTTGCATTATCCGATATGATTTTATTTGGGAAACCCCTTCTGTTCACAAACCTTTTGAAGGCCAAAAGAAATACATCACTACTTAAGTTGCTTACCAACTCCAAATGGATTGCTCTGGTGGTAGAACATGTGAAAAGACATATATAACCTTTGTTAGACTGCCCTTGCTCACACAGATAGACTGGACCTGCGAAGTCTATTCCCACTACATCAAATGGGGCAGTATATACACACCGTTCTCTTGGAAGTGGAGCCACCTTTTCATAATAAGGCTTTGCACTCAACGCTTGCAAACCACACATTTATGCAAGACTTTTTTTACTACGTGTCTAATTTTGGGAATCCAAAACTGTTGTCTGATCTCTATTATCACTTCTCTAACTCCAGCATGTGACAACTTATGATGAGTATCCAGGATTAAAAGGTCCACAAAGTGCCCCCCAGAAGGTAGCAAAATTGGATGTCTTTTCTCCTCTGGAAGCCCAGAAAACTGTAGTCTACCTCCTACTCTCAATAAATCCTGATCCGAAAACACATCCAAACCCTTGAGAGCAGAATGTGTTGGTAGAACCTGTAATGGACGGCTGGTGAGCAATTTCCTCTCTTCACCAAATTTTTCCTTCTGCACATATACCACCCAGTATTTCCTGGCTTGCTGAATCTCCTTACTGTTCAGAATTCCTTCCCTTCTTGTTTCTCACTTAATATTGTTGGTAAATCTATATACCCATGCTGTCACTCTTAACAACCTTTTCAGACTGCTAATGTCCTCAAGCCTCAATATGGGGGCCCTGCTGCATAACTTGACAACTGTTCACAGTGCATTTTCTCACCTCACTCACCCATGCTTCTTCAGCCTGGCATTCTCCTACAATAGGCTGATTAGAAGGCCAGTTTTCACTTCCAAGTTTTAGCCACGCTGGCCCATTCCACCACAAACTTGACTGTGCAAGATCTTTCACTGAAATTTCTCGTGTTGGTAAATCAGCGTGGTTTTGGGTGCCTGGACAATGCTTCCATTGCTTGAGATCTGTGTGCGCTTGAATTTCCTCCACCCTATTGGCAACAAATGGTTTCCATTTCCTTGCCTGGCTTCTTAACCAGTGCCAAACTATAGTGGAGTCTGTCCAATAATAGCTTTGAATTTCATAGAGGGCCAAAGACTTTTGCACTGTAACTGCATCCGACTAGCAATAACTGCACCCATCAATTCCAACCTTGGAACAGAAAGCCTTTTCAAAGGTGCTACTCTGCTCTTTGCAGCAACCAACCTGCAACTTACTTCCTCTTGCAATGTACCTCTTATATAAATACAAGTTGCATAGGCTTCCTCACTTGCATCACAAAAGATGTGCAGCTCCAAATTGTCTGGACTATTGTTCAACTCTCCAATGTACCATCTTGGGATTTCAATGTCTCCAAGATGTGCCAATTCTTTGAACCAATATTTCCACCTTACCACCATATGATCAGGTAACTCTTGGTCCCAACCAAGTCCAATTTCCCAGAGGCTCTGAAACCAAATTTTTTACTTTATCACAAATGGAGCCAGGAATCCAAGAGGATCAAAGACCTTTGAAGCCAAACTAAGAGCTGTACGTTTTGTCCACCTTGTCTCATTCTCAGCCAGCTCTACTAAAGATTTCCCATTGAAGGTAAACAAATCATCACCTTCCTGCCAAACAATGCCTAGCACCTTTGCGTCTATTGCCCACAACTCCTTAATACCAGAATCCTCAATACTTTCTGCTGCATCAGGTACTACACAGGACTGACTCATAAACTCTGGTAATTAAGAATGATTGGTCTGCCATTTTCTAAGCTCCATGCAAGCCTCCCTCATTATAGCTCTAGCCTCCATGAATATCTGTTTAGCCATTTCTGTATTATCCACGGAACACAGCAAATCATCAACATAAATTTTTTTCCTTCTGTGTTCAATAGTGTTAGGAGAGACTACATAATATTTCTTAAAATGGTACTGCATAGTAGCTGCCAACAGAAATGGACTAGAGCTGATGCCAAACAATGACTTCATTCTATATGCTTGAACCTTAGGTTCATTTTCCAACAAGTCTTTCGTATCCACCCACAGATACCTTACTGCATCTCTGTCCTCTGGTTTTAACTTTATCCCCAAAAAGGCTTGCTTCACATATGCAGTCAATGCTACTCTACCAAACCTGAATCACAGTAACAAGGAAAATAAATCTGCATTTAAATTTGGTCCAGCATCCAAACAGTCATTCAAGGACACACCACCTTTGTCCTTGGCTGAGCCATCAAAAACTACCCTCAGTTTGGTGATAGTTTTGTCTCGCCGTACCACTGCATGGTGTGGCAGATAATGTGCCTCCTGGCTCACCAGCTCACCTTGCACCCTTTCAGCATAGCCCTCCCTTACATAGCTTAGGATGGCCTCATTGTATTCAATTAACAACTCCATTTTTTCTTAGCCTGTACAATGAAGTCTCCAACCTCCGATTAGCTAGCTGAAGGTTTGAACCGGGTTTGCAAGAATCCTTCCAAGGAAGGCCAACTTCATAGCAACCATCTCTAAACCCAATCTCTTTTTCAAATTTCTCTAAAACATCACTGTTCACTGTACTTGCCTGTTTGTCCTTTATGCCAATGGATTCAAGTTCCCAAAACGCTTTCAAATGCCTTTCCAAACCATGGCTGTTCTCCTCAATCTTAACAAAAAGAGCTTTAACCTCTATTTCATTGCAATAGCTACCATGTAGCATCCAGCCTAGCTTACTTTCAATAGCTACCGGGCCTCGAGATGTGCGGACAATATTACCAGTGATGAAGTCCCAATAATAGTCAGCTCCAATCAAAAGACTAATATCTTCTGTTCCTTCAAACTTATTATTGCCCAAATTAATTCCTTTAACTTGCAATTCTTGGACACATGCCATATCTAAACAAGTAGTGACTGGAGCACAAAGTTCCTCAATCTCTACAGCTTGGACCTTGATAGTGGGACTTTGTGGTAACAACCCCTTAACCAGAACTTCCACCGTCTTAACTTTGGTTCGGTTTTGAACGGAACCCCCAAACCCAGAAATTCTTAAATTTTCCCTCTTAAGTTCTTTAAACGTCAATTTTCTGGAAATTCTGGTCTTAATAAAGTTACACTGGCTACCACTATCAAACAACACTCTTACAGTAGCTTCTCCATCATTCCCAATTAATAAGGCTGCAGCTGTTTGCAATAATCCCCCTTTACTTTTACTCCCTTTCATAGCAGTGGCATGTGCCACTGATGTCTCTACTTCTGGGGTAGGCCTACTAGGAGTGTTTTCACACAATAATGGCTTATGCCTGCCATGACATTTTTTGCACAAAATTTTAAACTTACAAAACCTTGCTCTGTGACCTTTCAAAAAACATTTAAAACATGCTGTGGATTTAGTTACCCTGTCCTTTCTCTCCTCAAAAGGTAAAGCCTTAGCCACCTCACATTTATATGACTTGTGGTTGCCTTCGCAAAATATGCATTTCTTGATTCCCTTTAATTTATTCTCAGAGGATGCATGTAGAGCTGACACTGTACCTGGGCTATTCCTTTTTGTAGAAACCTTGGTGCTGTGCCTGCCTTTGTCCCCTTGTTTAACATCCCACTATGCAAACTCAATTCCCTCTCGTCTTGCTAATTCTGTGCCTAAAAGACTTAACATCTGCTGAAGGGGGATGTACACATGTTCTGTAGAGTGTCCTCTACTTAATTCAAGCAAAATTGAGCTAGGCAATTTAGACTCCAGTATAGTAACCAACATTATACCATACCTTTCCATTCTACACCCAAGTTGTCCAGGGACCTAGTTCTAACTTCAAATTCATCATATAACTGCCGTAACTCCTTGACACTATTGGGATTATTAACAGGAGGTATAGCTAAAAGTTCACGGAGGTGGCTTTTAATTAAGATCTCTGGCTTACCAAACCGTTTCTTTAATATATCCCAAGCCACATTATAATTAGCCTCTGTTAATGCTAATCCTGCTATTGTCTTTGCTGCCTCCCCTTCCAAGAGGGACTGCAAATAATTAAACTTCTCCACCGCACTTAACACTTGACTAGAATGAACTGCTGATTGAAAACTGTCTACCCATCCTTGCCATTCCTGAATACTCCCAGAAAATGTTTTGAGTACAAGCCTCGGTAATTGAACTGCAGATCTGTTAACCTTAACTTCACAAACACCATTTGTTGAGGGTTGTGTTTCATTATTAGACCTGGTCTCTAACTGTACTGAGCTGCTAAACTCTTTTGCTCGGTGGCATACTTTAATTATATCACCAATAATCTCTTCAAAGTAAATTATGTTATTTTCTATTTCATCCTCTTCTATAAGAGCCTCAATTTTAACATTTACTTCACTTAGAGCAACCTTTTTAGTTTCTAATATGGAAAGCTGCGCAGTCACTAAGCTTAAATCCTCTTGCTCTATGGCAGAATCTATAGTGGCAATGACCTTTGTAATTAGACCTTTGTAGGCGCTTCTCCTTTTTTTAAACTTGTTCAATTCAGCTGCACTCATCTTCAATGCAAACAACAATTGGGCTCAATGCCAAATAAGCTGAATTGGCAAAAATACTTAACCAAACTGATCAAACGCAAATTTTGCTTTTTTCAAATAAACTGAATTGCAGGGTAGAGTACTGACCAACCACCAGTATGGAATACCAAATTTTCCACCCAAGTAACTGGCGCACCGAAGTCTGCAACCTTCACCTACGAATAATAAACCAAAATTAACCAAACCGGTAAAAATGTAGGCCAAAAACAACGACAGACGAGTGGCAAAGTTTCGCAATTGGGCGACCAAACTTTCTACCCTGGGACCTTAATTCAATTATGCTCAACCTATCTAGGCCTAACTTGAGCTACAATTTGCACAATCAGAACTTTGTCGAAAAATAGTCATTGACTCAGTCTTGGGCTAGAATCCGGTTCTGAAGGACCATGTTATTATTTTACTTTATTTTTTTATTGGGTTCAAAATCCCAGCTGAGCCGTGAACGGCTAAGCTCTGAAGGGCCAGTTCAACCTACAGCCCAAGTTAAGCTAGAATTAAAAACTTACGGACTTGGAGGTCCTATTAGGTCCTACCTCAGGGTTGCTGACTCAATGTGGGCCTACCTTAGGCCTCAGTTGCATGAATTTAAGATAAAAAACAAAAGGGGCACTATTTATGGTCTTCTTTCTAAACCTTGCAATAACAACACAACCTGCACTATTGCACGATGCAACAATCTTGTATTTAAACAACCAAACTGAATTGCAAGAGAGCTCTCTATAAGACCACATCCTGTAAGTACGGCATTCCACAAACGAGTAGAAAAGACGCGCAGCGCCCCAAAAAATGATGCCACACGAGTGCCGAAACAATGATGCCACAAGAGCCCAAAAATGCTAGCTCTAAATTAAGTGAATTTTTCACTAACCTTACAATTATGAGATGGATATATATACACCTTAACTTAATATATACAAGCATTGCTGCATCAATCAGCTTAGTCATCATATCGCCTTGGGACAACAATGGTTCTTCCTCTTCTAGATTTTCTAACATGCATGAAAAAAGAACTATATCACACTCTACACCATGGCGTTACAGTTTACATGTAACGAGCTACGAAAGAGAACAATTTCGATTTGCACCTGGCATGTCTGTCAACTTTCTGACACTCACCAGCAAGAAACTTGTTGACAAAGCTTTGAAATTTCATGCACCTCTTCCAAGGTGGTCTCTCAAGACGTTTGCTTCTCTTGAAAAGAGCAAGAAGCTAAAGTCTTCGAAGGTGAAAGTCGTCCAACTGACAGCTGCTTATTCTTTCCGAAGAGAAGAATCTCAGTCTGCAGAAGATACTGTCGTATCCACTCGGTCCGGTTTCATGGGCGTTAGCTACACTAGATGGCCTTCCAGTAAAGACAAACAAGGCCAAACTTAGGCATCAGATTAAAGATGACACCCTTCTGGTTGACCATTCTGGCCTTCATGATTTCGGTGCATACACTGATGACGGGGACGCCCTACTGCAGCCACTCACTGCCCTGCCTCAGGCATTTGAAAAGTTAACTGAGAAAATCCTCACTGTTCTGTCCAAGGTGAAGATACCTATAAGAACAATTCAATTAAGTCAGCTGAGAGGAGACGACGAGGATCTTCAGATGCGTACATGCTGCTGCTGCTGCTGCCAAAAGAATGAAAGTCTTTTCTCTCAAATTATGACAAAACTACCTTGATCAAACTTCTCCAGGATCGTCAGATCTTCGTTCTCTGTGGGGATAGCTGTACATTCTGGATCATCAACTGATGACATCACAGTAGAATGCTCTCTCATCACAGCACTCTCCTCGTCTCAGGAAGAAGCCGCCACAGGAATCCTGCTGCATTGTTTCCATGTGACTGCATCATCTACAACTGACCTCATCGTACGTTCGTCCGACACTGCTGTTCATGCTGCTCCCATATTATGGTAACCAACTGCAGCAGAATGTGTATTTTGAAAGAGGTGTTGCAAACAAAAGACGACTGTTGGACATAAAATGTCTCATCAGTAAACATGGTGCACCGATGTGTTTAGCAATGCTTGAAATGCATATCTTTTGTGGGTGCGACTCAACCAGTGCCTTTATTCGCAACGGAAAGATCACAACCAAGAAGACCTTGGAAAAACATCGTTTTCATGGATGTTTTCAGGACACTTGGCGACACAGACTGAGTTCCTGAAGGTAGTTAGACTGAGCTGGAAAAGTTTGTTTGTTGTCTGCATACTAAACCATCATCATAAACAGATGTCATCAAATTGCGCCATGACTTGACTAGGCAGAAATTCCACACCGGATCTGGTCCACCACTTTCCAGCTATGATGGAATCGACCCGAGTCTCTAGCCACCAAGATGCACGTTCTGAGGGTCATCTACCAAACTCATGTATGGAAAAATGCTCTCTCCAGACATCCCCACCCCAGTGGGACGTGGGTGGAAGGTCGACGAGAATGGAGATCTTAAGTATGGGTGGACTGAAGGTGACATCCTGCCACAAGAGTTAGTAGTCATTCATTCCAAGACTGCCCTAGGCACTGACACTAACAACAATGAGGAAAATGTACAAGTGGCCAGCTTAACGGACGTTATCTACGAAGACGATGATGATAATGATGGATGATGACAATTAAACTGTACTAGCCTAACGACAAGTAAACATTGCTACCAATACTGCTGACGGAAACTGAGCCTATTTTAAATATTATTTAATAAAATTACTATTAAGCTATATATATATATATATATGTGTGTGTGTGTTTCTGTCCTTTTTACTTATATATATATATATATATATATATATATATATATATGCGATGAATTTCACAATTAAACACGTGAAATGAATGAAGGATGCAGGGAATTCCCTGACAAGGTGTACTTCTGAATACACGAAAGACTTTGGAATCATTTTTCTTTTTCCCTGTGGGTTTGCATCATATATATATATATATATATATATATATATATATATGCCAATTATGACGTTATCATGACGTCATGGAACACTTTTACGGTATACTGTGGCAATATATCTATCAAGAATTGAAATACTTTTCCATTTATACCCAACTTCATATGGTTTGGTATGTTTATAAAGGTATTATCGGGAAATATCCATCCCTACCCCAATATTCAGTTTTAATCCTATTGGACATATGATCATCTTACTTGCAATTATTTCCTGTGGAAGAGGCAGCAATTCCAAATGACAAACAACTAGATTTAAAACTGCTATTACATAAGGTCATCAAAATGCATTGTCTTTAAAATGGGTGGGAAAATGGAGGGGAAATGGATGATTATACCCGGCATTCGGTTTATCAAATTATACACCACCAAGGGTAAATATACTGACAATCACTTCGCGTTCCTAAACATCGCTTTTCCGCTCACTTACGTATCTACCTTCTACCATAATTCTATTCTTATCTTTCATACTACTCTATGTGATTTATTCTATCATAAGTTTTGAAAGGAAACTTTTGCTTTCTGTATATACTGTTCATTCATTCTTCCTAAATCCCCATCTGTTCCTGTTTTGTTTTTTTCAGTTCCCCTCTTAACAGTCCCATTCTCATTTTATCACTGAAAAATTGCCTTTACAAAATTCTTTCTCATTTTATTTTTAAGAACATACTTTATTTGATCATTCCAAAATGCGGGTTTTTTTTCTTCATTTCAGTATCTCTACATACAAGCACATCGGATGTTCTCTTCACTGGACACTCTTTAACACTAGAAGGACGAAAATTTTGCTTTACCTAAAAGAGCGGCAGAGGGTCAAAATGATTAATCATATTTATTAAAAGAATATTAAGCAAAAAACGGCAAAAACGGGTCAAATTGACCCGTTCGTCCTTCTTGTGTTAAACACTATATAATTCAGTGGTACGCAAATTGGAAACTCGAAAAGATTCATAACCAATCAAAACAGTGGGGATGAATGACATGAAATTAAAAGAAAATAAATTAGCTATAAATATTTTATTAAAGCTGTTCATTAAGTGTTACTTGTTATTTTGGGATCACCTGAAGATCAGAGCCCCAGCCTTCTTTAGTTAACTTTATAAGGCTAACAAATGAAAATATCACGACTTAACCTAACCAATCGTCAAGGGCGTACAGTTGACCTAACGAGTGGTTAGGTTAAGTCGTGATATTTTTGTTAGTTAGCCTTATAAGGCCAACTAAAGAAGGCTGGGGGCCCTGATCTTCAGGTGATCCCGAACGACTACACCACCAAGGAAGACTCGGAGAAACGCTTTAATCCCTGAAATCTGAAGTCCGAGCCTAGACTCGAATTCAGGACCTTCAGATGAACAGCCCAGCGCTGTTCATAAATATATATGATATACGATAAGGTTTATTTTTAATAATATGTCAGTCTCATATAATATATATTTTTATATAAAACAAGCAATAATATTTGTTCATATCAAAAGGGCACTTTTGATTACAGTTAATTCATGAGTAAACAAAATTTTTCCTAACTAATATCTATTCTTATCATTCAGGTCTATCCGCGTTTAAGAAAAAGAAAATGGGACCATTAATTGGAAACTAAACAAAAAAAAATATTTACTTAGTTTTTATTTGTAATGTTACAGTCGCTTACTAAAATTTGCTCCAGAATTTATATTAAACTGTTGGTTATTAACACCATATACAAGTTAACTCTGTGCTAAAATTCAACAAACGACTGTACATTCGAAGTTCAAAACCCTTTAGCACAAATAGAAATGAAACAATAGGAAGTTGTAACTCAATTTGTACAAATTTAAAATGTATGGAAGATATATGGCAACAATTGGGGAGATATCTGGCAATAGCCAAACTCCAAAATTTATTGTAATTAAGTTACAACTACTCTATATATTATTTCTTTCGTTACACGTACAACACTATCTTTTGTCGGAGTATATACATTAATGATATGACATTACAAAAATAAGACTGACATGTCATTTTATGCAGTATTAATAACATTTAAATAACAAAATGCTTAGTAAATACTGAACAGATTTGACAATTTCTGTGATTACATTTAAAATAATGTTCACATAAATAATTATGGTAAATATTAAGCCAACCTGGATAACAAAAGGTCCACTCTTCATTGAGTTATTTATCTTATGTAAAATTGTATTAAAAATATTATGAAAATATGTTATTTATATAGAGAGAGAGAGAGCTAAATTTTCTATAAATTAAATGTGAAATAGACTATGGGCTAGTATATTGCCCTGAAATTCACATATAAAATATAAATTTACCTGAAAAATATGTATATATATCTTTATTATAACAGTAGTGATTACTTAACGGAAGTGCTTTTGTAGAGTATACAATATATTGGTTACTTCAGTATTAAAAAATAATTTCTGCAAAAATTGTTTACTCTTTATTATAACAACAATAATCTCACATTATTCAAATAATTTTCTTAATGTTATAAAACAGTTTAGTCTTAGTTAAAATTATAATAAATAAATCACATTGCTAAAATGTATTACGTAACCTCTTTACATAAAGTGATATATCATCACTGGATAGAAAAATTTTTAGTTTATGTTAACCTGAATTTTGTAAGTTAACTACTATTTTAATGTTTTTATTTATCACAATCATTATCTTACTGCAAAGTTTAAATTCTAGTGCAGATCATAATACTTTCAAATTTGGGATTTCACTGGTTTTCAGTTGATTAGCTAATTAGTAGGTTTTTCATATTTCTGTAAATTGCTTTAATACTTTTTAAGACGTTCCTATCACCATTATTTTCATCCAAAATATAGGCCTTACAGTAGACCTTATGAATAATACTTTTCAACCAACTGAAGTTAATAAACTTTTCTTTCATTATGCAAGATTTCACTGAAACGTTACTTGATAACAATCCCTGAAATTTCACTGTATCTTCTCTGCCTATCTGTATTCGGTCGACCAGATAACTCGGCTTCAATTTCCTCCAGTGTTTTGCCTTTTGTTTCCGGAATGAATAAAACAGAAAAGACCATTCCTATCACCATGACAAAGCCAAAGAGAAAAAATACACCGAAAGCACCCATCGATTTCACCATTCCTGGGAAGGTTTTGGTCACTATGAATGTGCAGCCCCAGTTGAAAGCCGTTACTAGTGACGCGGCTGGACCTCTTATTTTAGCAGGAAGAGCTTCTCCCATGAAAAGCCAAGGAATAGGGCCCCAACCCAATGAAAAAGCAACGACGTAAACCATAAAGCTTAGCAGTGGAAGCCAGGCAAGGGATTCTACTGTACTGTTCCATTCATTTGTTTCATCTTCGAAGTCGGACAGGTCCTTAACGTAGAAATAACTACCAAGAGCAAATAAAGACACCACCATCGCTATGTCCGAAATGTAGAGAAGAATTTTTCTACCTAGTTTATCTATCAAAACATTGGCTACGAAAGTAGATAAAAGGTTAACAACACCGACGATGATGGTACTTAAATTACCATCAATCTTTGAACCAGCTAATTCAAAAATATCTACAGTGTAAAAGATAACAGCATTAATGCCAGACAGTTGTTGAACCAACATTAATCCGATAGATAAGACTAAAGGTTTCAGATATTGCTTGTTAAACAGGTCCTTCAAGCCGAACGATTCTGACACTGACAGATCGAAGTTTTTCTGAATAGCTTCAAGCTCAAACTCAACGTCGTTATCAGATCCTCGAAGCCACTGAAGAGATCTTTCAGCATTTTCGTCTTGTCCTGAGGAAATGAAACTAAAAGTTAAGATATCCTTAAGATATATAATTATACTGAATTTAATGAGTCCTTGGCCAGGTAGCACAGATACACGATATCGTCACGATATATGTAAATTTCGTTACATTTTTTACGATACCATAAAGAATCGTGCTTATGCCATGACGATATGGTCAAATGCACTGCCTAGGTATAAGCTATAATACCCGTCTTTGTTTGAGGGGTTTTGACCCGAGGTTCACTGGAAATAAGAAACATCGCTTTTTACCCGTAAGATAATCAGAAAGAGTAGCAAATATACCTAATCGTTATACACAATTCAATAGCTGATTCCCTTAAATAAATTAATAAAGAATATGTGTTCGTTGTTTATTTTTTAATTCCACAAACCACTTTGCATTGAAATTTTATTCTCATATTTTATCTTTGAATAAAATCTGCGCATGATCAACAAGAGATGTATTATATTATGAGAAGAAATAAATAATAACAATTCTCGTTAAAATTGTACTTCAGATCCAAAATCAACTCGTATATTAATTAAAGCTACCTAAATTATTAATATTTTCCTTGAACGAACGAACTTCATTCAGGGAGGTATTAAGAGCGATATTACGACATCTGATCGACTTGATATTCTATGGATAAGTTAAGTTACATTAGGTTAGGTTACGTAAATTTAGCTTTTTAGAGTGTCAATGTTATGATCTTGTCGATCCGATGGGTATAGGTCCCTAAAAGAGGCAAAAGATATGCCGAAGTTATTTTAAATTAAAGAATATGAAAACACAAGTTAAACTATCGAAATTTGAAATTAAACTTGCTTGGTCTGTGTAAATTAACTTTTAGTATTTATTTAAACAATTAAAAATCTTAATCCCTTCAGCAAAACTTGAGATTCAAAATTTTAAAATATATTGTCAATTCAACACTGGAGGTCTCTCCAACGTGGTGTAAGTTTTGGGGACAAAAAGTCCCACTTTCTCTATATCATTTAACGTTACTGAATAATCTCTTTATGCTACGACGTGGCCACTGTTGGATATACTGTGATCTTTCATGTCTGATGCATGATTACAAAATGAAAGGTCGCGATCTACATGTTTGCTGTATTGTTTGCTTCACGCCATTCTGAAGGTATCCAAATGTACCCATACTGCTAAATTTGTTAACATAAATTATATAATTTTATTCATCATTTATGCTGAATATTTAACAATTTATGTTCAGTAAAGGCTGTCATGGCCAATGCCGTAACATTGTTTCGTGTCGATCAACAAAGATAAGCGATAATGGGCTTGGGTAGTAGTTGGATGGGGAAACGTAATTTGCGTCCAGATAATGTAGTAAAGCTGCAGGTCCTCTCCGTCATATGACTTTAGCTGTTGCGAAGAAGGTTAAACAACCACACCAACCAACCAATCTTATGTTCAGTAAAGCTGAATAAAGTGTAAATCATAAGTATGATACCCTCACAAACAGAAAATTAGGGATTCCATACATGTAGGATTGTGGTTATACGGGTTACATGAAGTAACTGGAATCTTGCGTTCATCATCGACATTATACGTGTCAATATTTTATAGCTGTCGACTTTATTCAGATGTTGTTCGTTCAGGTTTGATGAAAATGATAAACTCAAACCGCAGTTGTCTATTTTTAACCCCACCCTAACCGAAATATCTATTTCCACAAGATCGAAAACCTTTGAACTTGATCTAACATAACCCAACTGAGTCGACATTATGCGAGTATATTCAGTTTTGACTGTACGCAAATATGTTTTATGCAGATTGACTTTATTCAATTACATTCAGATTCAATTGCATACATGTATATTTTACGCAAGTATATTTATAAACATCACTCTTCACTATAAAAACCTTGAATATCTCATTCTAAGCGAAATGACTGTAATGTTTAACGGGCTAACGACATCTAATGGACGCGACATAAAATCGACAAGTAATTGTGGGTTAGGTTAAGTTAGATTAGATTAGGGTAGGTTAGCATAGGTTAAGTTAGATTAGATTAGGGTAGGTTAGCATAGGTTAGGTTAAGTTAGATTAGATTAGGGTAGGTTAGCATAGGTTAGGTTAAGTTAGTTTATTAGTGTCGATTATCAGTTTATTAGTGTCGATTTTAATCCCAAAACTAGAAAGGTGAAATCCATTGCAAAGAGAATATAACGAAAGCCACATAATAACATTTAAGTCCATTCTTGAGTCTATTATACTATATTTATTTATTTATTTATTTTAGTTAAGCTTGTAGTAAGTTAATGCCATTCATACTCAATTCTCTCATCTCATCTTTATATATAGTATATATATAGTGTGTGTGTGTGTGTGTGTGTGTGTGTGTGTGTGTGTCACAAGATTTCTGGGAGTTCCTTTATTTTTTCAATTTATATATTTAATATGTTTTAGTCCAATTTTGCTCATTTAGATTCCCTTATTGTCCTTTAAACCCGATTGTTTCTTTGAGATGTTTTAGTTTTCCTTCAATTCCAGTAAAATATTTTATGTATCCTTTTTGCTTTGACATTTCCCCTTAGGTTCGTCTTATAGTGCCACTTTCCTTTTTGTTCCCTTTTATTCATATAAACTCGTCTTATACTATTTGGGCTCGTCTTACCTTTGGAGACGTACCAACGCGGAGTTTCTGGTACAAAAATCATCAAGCAGAAAAAGACTAGAGGAATGCAGGCTCCGAAGTACGCCAACCAAGACCAGTTAACGTAGGAACCAACCACGAAACAGATTAAAATACCTGAAATTTTAAATTTATTAAATAAATATTTACGTACTAGATTCTAGAAGTTATATTATATTATCATAATAATTACCTTATCATATTTACACTTACAAATTATTATCTACTGTTGCTCTTCATAAACGTCAACATTTCGCCAGTTATATTATTCAGATGTTGAAGCAACATACTGTACATGAAAGGTTTTGGTCATACGCTCAAAACCAAATTCAATTTCTTGAATATTAGTAAGATAAGTACAGAGTATGTTGGTACATAAAAAGCACAGACTTTAAGTTTTACGCTTCATGAATTGCAAAATGGTTATACGCCAGTATTTTTTACTGTCTTTCTGACATGCGGTGTACAACTTTTTCAAATGGTATTTATGGAGGAAATGTCGTATAACATTTATATAAAGGTAAGACATAAATACTTTATATGGTACTGTTTAGCCTTACTATAACATTAATTATAGAATATAAGTAAATTTTGGGAGCTAACCAATCGTCAAGGGCGTACAGTTAACCTAACGATTGGTTAGGTTAAGTCGTGATATTTTCGTTAGTTAGCATTATAAGTCTAACTAAAGAAGGCTGGGGTCCCTATTCTTCAATAGCTCCAAATTTTGTTCACAGGTGTCTTATAATTTAAATTTTATTATAATTTAAACTTTATTTAAGTTGTAATAATTTTTCCTGTAATTTATGGTATTTTGTTTGCGGGTGTTTGCGAGTGCTTTAAGACACGCGCAAACAAGTGACCATAAATGACAGAAAAAATATTATGATTTAAATAATAAATTTTTCTTCAAATATATTTTCTACCTAGCATGTGTAGCCACATCCCTTTATCTTCCGAAACTGGGATAATTTGGCTTTAGAGTACTCCCAGATCCCAGGTTTTTCTCTTCACCTCTGTACTTATCTTACCAGATTTAATTACTGTATTCTCTTATACATGTATATGTGATGAAAATAATTCTTTATGACGTATTTGGACTGAAAGACAAATAATACTGAATTATTGACAAGGCTCTAAATGGAACGTAGAATCCCTATCCTTTCATTCCTAATACTAGAACTAGAACAAGATATTCTAGTAAAATTCCAGATTCATTCACATTACTTACTTATCGTAAGACTTTCTAATCTTAGTAAAAAGGAAGATTGGGTCTTTCCTGTTTAATTAACTGTTTCCGATTTTTATGAAAACAACGTGATATGTACAGTTTTTCACGCTGATTTCAAAACTATAAACCATTTCATCAAGAAATACTTAGGTTAGGTTAGGTTAAGTTAGGCTTATTAGCATTTGATGTTTTCTAGGACACTGTTTTTCTTTCGGTATTAAGTTATATTCTTGTAAAAAACTTTACTGCATTTTCTTCTCTCTCAAGTCTTCCTATATAATTCTATAAAATTAAATTTGTCAGTCATTGGAAAGTAAAAAGATGAACTATAGTCTGTGCTTGCAGCGGAAGAACAAAATAGATGCGCAACGCCACCGTTTAAAAAATAGCCTAGCCTATGCTTGCAGTGATTACACCGTTCTAGTACTTTTTGTAGTATTCTATAATTTACTTTCATTTCGAAAAAACTTATTTTTAGAATTAACGTATTATTTTAAAATTTCTATAGCCTACGCTGTTTCAAACATTTGCTAGTTTCTGCACATTATAACTTTTTGGTTATATATTTCTCGAGGAAATGGTTTATAATTTTGAAATCAGCGTGAAAAACTGTACATATCACGTTGTTTTCATAAAAATCGGAAACAGTTAATGAAACAGGAGAGATCCGGAAGATTTATCATTTTCTAAAATGCTTTTCCATTTTTCCAACATTCTACATATTAACTATTTTTTTTAACACTGAAATAAACTATCCTAACCTAAATTTTGCCTACAGTTTTGTTTCGAATTCCTTTTACTAGAATAAGATCTTATTCCACTTGTAATGAGTGAAATAAAAAATCTCAGTAACACCAGTCGTTATTCTAATACCACGTGACCACAAAAATTGTCCCTGTTTTTAATCGCTTATTACTCAGTCATTATTGCAGCTTCACAAATGAAATAAAAAGCATTCGAAAGAGAACATTTTAAAGTTTTAATTTATTCTTCATGTGTTCAAAGTGACGTCCCTGGACATTCTTACATTTCACACAACGGGAAAGGAAGTTATTTATTACATTTTCCAAAACGCTGCATTCAATGGACTGTACACTCTCTACCACCGCTTGCTTTAATTTTTCGATAGAGGATGGCTCTTGCCTGAATACTTTGTCCTTGACAAATCCCCAGAGAAAAAAGTCGAAAGGTGATAGATCGGGAGATCTTGCGGGCCAGGGAAACTGCGAGCGATGAGAAATGAATCTTTGTTCAAAAAATCTTGTTAAACATTCCAGTGATTGCCTAGTTGTGTGGGCTGTTGCTCCGTCTTGCTGAAACCACTTGTTACTGCAGTTTTCTTGTTCAAAAACAGTGTTCAGCATTTCTACATATCTTTCTGAAGTTACTGAAAGCGGTCTCCTTGTCTCTGGGTCCTCAAAAAAGTAAGGACCATAAACCTTGCTGCTACTCAAACCACACCAGACAGTAACTTTTGGTGAATGCAGAGGTTTCTCCAAGTGTATATTTGGCTTGTTTTGTGACCAACACCGGTAATTCTGTCTGTTGATGAACCCATTGAGATAGATGTGGCATTCATCACTGAATATTATGTCACTTAATCTTATCTGGTTTTGTTCAATTATTGTTTCAATGCGTTCACAAAACATCAAACGACGCTGGTAGTCTTGTTCGCTAAGCTGTTGCAAACACATAATTTTGAATGACTTCATTCTCAAATCCAACGTGATTACTTTCCGAATGCTCTCCCGTTTGATTCCTGTCACAGCTGATAGTTGTCTCACAGATTTCTTGTTGTCCGTTTCAAGCTGATTTGCGACTGAATCAATGTTTTCAGCGGTTCGCACACCTTTGCTGCGCCCAGAGTTGCCTTTATGCATGTTCTTGATTGAACCGTGATGTTTCCATTTTGCGAAAATCCTGCGAATCATTTTAGGATCTATGGTCCTTTGCTGACCGTATTGTCGTCTGAAAGACCGTTGGGTGGCAACTACCGAGCCATGTTTGATCATCTCTTCTGCGATGAAAACACGTTGCATGTCCGACAAATAACCCATGATTGTGGTAGATAAAACTGTCATTTTTTTATAAGTACTGATTTCGTATCCAGGATATCGAAAAAATTAAATAAAACTTTTAAATATTCTTTTTCGAAAGCTTTTTATTTCATTTGTGAAGCTGTAATAATGACTGAGTAATAAGCGATTAAAAACAGGGACAATTTTTGTGGTAAAAAAAGACGGAGCAACAGCCCACACAACTAGGCAATCACTGGAATGTTTAACAAGATTTTTTGAACAAAGATTCATTTCTCATCGCTCGCAGTTTCCCTGGCCCGCAAGGACAAAGTATTCAGGCAAGAGCCATCCTCTATCGAAGAATTAAAGCAAGCGGTGGTAGAGAGTGTACAGTCCATTGAATGCAGCGTTTTGGAAAATGTAATAAATAACTTCCTTTCCCGTTGTGTGAAATGTAAGAATGTCCAGGGACGTCACTTTGAACACATGTAGAATAAATTAAAACTTTAAAATGTTCTCTTTCGAATGCTTTTTATTTCATTTGTGAAGCTGCAATAATGACTGAGTAATAAGCGATTAAAAACAGGGACAATTTTTGTGGTCACGTGGTATAAGAAATTATACCTCATTCATACAACGATTTTCACTGCTGGGATATGTAGTCCTATAAGTATAAGATGTTCGTAGGACGACAGAACAATTTGGGCTAGGAATTTCGGGTGGACGTTTAGGGAAGCGATGCTGGAACCTCAAACTGTAAAGGGGCCCATACACGCTCAGTGGCACTGCACAGTGCACTGTGCAAACCCGGTTTGCGCATGCCAAGGCCTTTGCCCATACACTACTCATGTGCACTGAGCTACTTTGCTCAGTTGTGCCGTGCCTTTATCGAGTGAAGATGTCAGCTACACTCTCTGAAGACGACCTTATATTGATTGCGTTCACGGTGTCAGCGCAAGAACAGCGAAAGCTACACGCCTCCCCATACACGCTCAAACTAGACGTGTGCATTGCTGGGACTGCGCATGGATTTTCAGGAAGCGACTGAATTAGCAAAGTGCACACGCGGGGCCCGCGCATTTCCGCAAACTACCCCCATACACGCACAAATTGAACTGCACAAACCAGTTTGTGCAGTGCACATGCGCATTTTCACTGAGCGTGTATGGGCCCCTTAAAGCCAGTGCTTCACCACTGAATCATGGTTCGGCCAAAAATCGGTTGAGTGTAACTTTTAGTAAACTAAAAGTTTAGATTTTACACAGTATGCACAATGAACTTAATATTGTTAAGTATGAATCATTGTTTTATTACAAAAACTTCGCATCATTAGCTGGATGAAACACTTACCAATGTTACCGATAGTCGTGGGTAGAAGACCTAAAGTGCCACGGATTTCGGGCTGAATAGTTTCACCCAGATACACGGGTAGAGTGAGAGTAAGAAGACCAACGCAAAGGCCGGCAATTGCTCGACCAACATACAGCATCCAAACGTTGATGGCTGATCCTATGATGATCATAGCTAGAATGTAAAAGAATTTGTCAGAATGTTAAAAGTTAACAACGAACTGACAACAAACAACGAGTTTAACTGCTGATGAAGTAATTACTTAGTACGTTTCTAATAACCGTTAAGTTAAATTATTGATAACGAAAATAAAGTTACGTTAATGACAGAAAATACTGATTGAATCTAAATACTCTAACAAACAGTAAAAATGCTACCTTGGCTAGGAAGCATCATTTCCTATAAGCGAAGGGAAGACACTGAGGTCGGGGGTTCGAATCCCGATGATGCTGGTAATAATAATAATACAAGAATTAGACCACTGGTCCGTATTAG
The DNA here is from genome assembly GCA_023014485.1 of Bathynomus jamesi. Lineage (NCBI taxonomy): Eukaryota > Metazoa > Arthropoda > Malacostraca > Isopoda > Cirolanidae > Bathynomus > Bathynomus jamesi. Next base: position 482,293 of record JAJOZX010001817.1, read on the forward strand.
TTGGCCTGAGCACTGTGCCAGTTTCTGGCGCCCGACACTGATTATTTTAAGTGATAAAAATCTTAGTTGATTATTTGAAACAAAATACTTAACTTAATTTTATATAGAAGCAGTACCTATTTAAATTTGTACTTGTAAGATTATAATTATCTTTTGGATTCACTCATGTTTATGCATTAATGTTGGGTCAAAATTAATAAATGAAATATAATAAACAGGATTTAATTTGACTATTTTTAATATAATTCGTTAATTTAAGCGTTGGTTAAAATGTTACAAATATAATAGTTGTTTATTTCTAAAAAAGTTCTGTTGGGCTTAAAAAGCGACTTGAGAGAGAGAAGTGGATAACCAATCATGTAAAACTTTGCAGTACGCCTTTTCTTTTAACCAACAGGATAATGCACAAGTGTGGGTTGTGTACATTTTCGTGGGACATTTTCATATGATTTCAGATTCTTTCCATGGTTTTAGAAGTAGAATGTTTAGAACGCTAAATTTTAAGTTAAAAATTTTAAGTTAAAAAAGGCCTGGATGACGTAATAATAGTCATGTAAGTCCATCTCTCTCTCTCTCTCTCTCTCTCTCTCTCTCTCTCTCTCTCTCTCTCTCTCTCTCTCTGTTAAATTAACAATTAATCAAAATTCCCACCCGAAAATTAAAAAGCCTAAATTAAAAAACGTTTTAAAAAAAAAACTTTCTTCATGTGTCTTCATTGACGTAAATGTTATTCTCCTTTCACAAGCAAACCACTTTAAAGGACAATATTTTATAATTTCCTGATTTAACTTAATCTTAACTAATCTATTGCACGTAACTCGGGAGAGTTTTCTTTTCTCATTCCCAAATATATCCTTATCCCTAACCTGATCTAACCTCGTTTATTTAACCTTCTTTAATCAACCCTTTCTGGAAGGGTTAAGACTTCCACTACTTCCACTGATAGTTTATATTAAGATTTCTGCGAAACAGAAATCTTATTGGATTTGTTCATCATTATTATTATTATTAGTGGTGGTGGTGGTGGTGTCATCTCCATTTCAGTTGTTACAGTATTATAGACAACGTTTTCTTACAATTTAATACTTCATGCGATTTGTAATGTTTTCATGTTTTTATTTATAGAAAAATTCTAATTATGTAAAATCCTAAATCTAACTGTAATCTACACTAAAAGAACTAAACGTAACTTACCGCAAAAGAACGGCGGTCCACATACAAGAATTAACATTTTCCTCCCTAAAGCATCCACCAAATACCCTCCTATCACGCTTCCAGTTAGCGCACTCAGGGGCATCAAAGATCCTACCCAAGATTTCTGATCTTCTGTGAGTGAGAGAGTGGAATTCGCGGCGTCCATTGATGCGAGAGCGGGTGAAGTATATGCGGCATTGAACCCGACGGCCATGGACCCAATTGAGACAGAGACGGCAGCCAAAACCTGTAAAACAATTTACTTCTTATTTGCCAAATAAACAAGAATACGAGTTTTGGTCGGAAGCTCTCCCAGAAGACAGCCTTCCTGGCTGCTCCCCTTTGTTTCGTGAAAGACTTCAACTCCAATTCCAGGAAGACGAGAGAGGCACAGCGGGACTCCTCTTGATTCTTTATCAATAGTCAAACGTTTGAAAATCTTGTTTCACCTTCAGTAACGTGTATCTATAACAACACTAAAATTTCTACATTGGTTATTCTAAAATATTAATAATGAACTAATACATTATAGAGATAAACAAACTTAAAAAAGTCAGACAGTTGAAGAGTTTGAAATGATACACACTAAATTCATAAGCAATGATTACGGGCAAAATATTAAAATATTGCGTGTGTAGAATAATTTAGTTGAATCAAATAGTCCACCTTTGCTCCTTAGTTAATATGAAAATCAACTCTGAAGATAATTCACTTTATACATTTTTTGTCAGGAATCAACACTTAAGGGATTAACTACTAAATTTTCTTCATTTACTTCTCTTATAGCTTTTAAACATAATTTGACTTCCACAGAGCATATTGTATTTTTTCTTTCATTTTTCGGGTTTACACTTAGCTCTATAGAATTTTATCGAAGGTTGCTCCAAAGCAGTGCGCTTCTCAAAAGGTTATCCGATCAGTTATTGGTGTTACATTAAAATATCCGTTAAATTCCAATAGACAAGCCATTTACTGTGCAGAAAAAGACGTCATTCTTTTCATTTCAGCATATGAGCCATTATTTCTTTATTTTAGTGTAAGAAAAAAAAAGGCAATTTTTAGAAAAATTTTACTCGGAAATATCGGGATTACATCTGATCGACTTGACATTCTATCGACAAACATATTGTGCGTTAGGCTAGGTTAGGTTAGCATGTATGAGGTTAGGTTAAGTTAGGTTTTTCGAGTGTCGATGTTATGGTTTTGTCGATCCGATGGATATAGGTCCAAAAATATTTTTGAAGGAATCCTTTTAAGATTAAATATACGTCAAAAAAACGTTCAACCTTTTTGCAATCCTTTGTATTATACAAATTTAAGTGTAGTCACTGTATGGACCTGTATAGTGGATAAGAATCCAGGCCCCTTGAAACGTATTCATGAGCACAGTGGGAAACCCTTCCTTAGTGAACAAGCATCCAGCAAACCACCGCGCTCGAACATACGTAACCACATCCATACGAATAAACACATTCAATTTTTCAAGTCTGATTTAGGAGTTTTATCATTTAATATCGGTGATCTTCATCCCAGCTTTATAAATTTATCATTTCTGCATAAATTTAAACCCAACATCAGTTCTGACAAATCTAGAGTCTATACAATTCATTAGTTACATATTATTAATTTCATTTACTTTTATTACTTTTACTGGATCACCTGAAGATCAGGGCCCCCAAGCCTTCGTTAGTTAGCCTTATAAGGCTAACTAACGAAAATATCACGACTTAACCTAACCAATCGTTAGGTCAACTGTACGCCCTTGACGATTGGTTAGGTTAAGTCCTGATATTTTCGTTAGTTAGCCTTTTTTATTTTTTAATACCTTTGTACCTTTGTATTTCCAATTACTGCGCCAAAGTTAAACTTGTATAATTTTAAGTGTACGAACCTGTCACTGTCACTGTCACTATTGTTGAATCTACACATGCAGTTTTCCATTTTGGTTTACAACTTTCAACTTTTTAGTTTTACTTATCTTTACAGTGTATAATTCCAAACATATTATAATAGTTTAACTTTTCAATTTTAATATTTTAGTTTTACAATAATCAATATATAAATTTTAATATCCAAATATATGCATTTCAACACGCAAGAAAATTACACATATAAATGATTCAAGATCTGATTTATATAAAACACACTTGGCGACTAATTTAACAGGTATTAAAAAAAATTTAAGCAGATAAAAAGAGAGAGATAATAACTCCAAAATACAGAAATATCTCAAGTTTCAAGAAACCACTTAATAAGGGACTTCATGCGAACTATTTCCCGTATGGCATATTGAGAGAAAGTGGGAGATAACTCAATATCTTCAGAATTTTTCGGATTATTATTATTATTCTGAGAAACAACGTGAGTTGTTAATACATAAAATCTCGTGCCGAAATTAATAAACTTTTTCCATCTCTATCGTGGATTTTTTTCTCATTTTCAATTATGAAAGGATTAAGGCCTCTTTTTAACATTATAGGAAATGCACCTTCCTATGAAATACTGTATATCTATTTATTTTAATGTTCATATTTACTAAAAGATTCTTAAATAATAATCACATGCTTTGAATATTTTTCTTAGTTATGCTTTTTAGTCGCCATTTCCCATTATCAATAAAGCGTTAATGTTAATATTCGAGTGTTTCTCCATATACAAATATCCTTCACACGAGGTGTGAATGAACGACAGAGAATTACGTATAATGTTCGAAGGGCGTCGTTTGCCAAATTATTTCTTTGCTATGAAGGAATTAGCAAAATTAATGATCCCTGTTGTCATAGATGTTCCTTGAAAGAATTTGTCATTTGAAAAGCCTTCTTAGCTTCCCAATTTTATTTTATTTTAGTCTCTCCGTAGCAACGCAGTACCCCTTATAATTTATGAAAGCGAAATATATAGACAAAATCTATACAAACAATTTAAATTTCATTCTTGACAAAATCTATACAAACAATTTAAATTTCATTCTTGACAAAATCTATACAAACAATTTAAATTTCATTCTTGATAAGGATTCCTTGTTGGTGACGAAACGTTAGTACATTAACACAAATAGTTAAAACTGTTCTCGAATTTTATTTAATTATTATTATTATTATTATTATTATTATTATTATTAGCTTAACTGAAATTAAATATTTGTCCATTTCGCGTACACGCATTATAGCGTATGATTGATTAAATGTATGACTACTACTATTTAGTACACTATTCAGTATTGTTTTCTTTTCGCTCTTAATGTAATATACTGTATGTCAGTCATAAGATGTACGTATCTTTGTTTCGTGCTTCCTACATTGTGGAATCTTCAGCATTTGAAAATTATGTATATCGAGTCTTCGTAGTGCCAATAAATAAAATACTCGCGTTGACCTTAATTTTGAAAGTATAAAATACTTTCATGCCACAACGTAGTACGCGAGAAAATTTAACTGTTAATATTTAAATCATAGGAAATAATGTCGAAAGCCTAAGACAGGTCTATTTTTAGGAAAGCACAGAATTATTATTATTTATTTACTCGTCATTTTAATGCTACAATTACGTCGCTTGTTCTGTGAATTGCTCTGATGCCAAAATCAAATTTAGGTTAAAAAATGCTAAAACAATATTTCTCGAAAATATTTTTAAAAAAACGGCATTTTATTTATTAATTAATTCTTTTTAATGGCGTGAATCGGATATTGGGTGGTAACTTGAAAGAAGAGCCTTATGTCTCCTGATAATAACAGACAAATTCTCTCTTTGTTTAATCCCCCAGATAAAAACTTAGACTGAGATATCAGCTGATAAGTCTTTGAAAATAAATCTTTATTCGAAAGACCGCTAAAGGATATCAAACAAAAATCTTTCCTTTATCATTTTAAAAGTTTAATTTTTAAATCTCGTCTTTTTTCCGCACACTTCGAAGATTCATCAAAATTGGGTAGGAATCGTATTTACTTCCTAAGCAATGTAATAAATCGATTAGGCGCTAAAATTAATCCTAAATACGACAAATCAACTCCTAATTATCAACACCAGTTCCCTTCAAAAATTAAATTAGAATTTTCTGCGATATGAGTTCAAAACTACTGAATTTTTATAACACGAAATATCCAAGAATGGAGACCTGTTGGCAATCTTACTTTTGAGGATGAGATCTTTAATACAATCAAGAATAGGTTACCTACAATAATGCCGCTTCACCTTTTGGAAATGAACTCGTTTCTGTTTGGAATATGTACATGGCATAAGGTCAAATTTAATCCTATCCGTATGCACAAGGTCGAAGGTCTTACTAAAATGTACTGACTTAACACTGTTGTGTGTCATCATAATCAAATGAACAGTTTGGTTCACATCCATTTCATCACGGTTTCTGACCCAATCTGACTAGAAGCAGAATAATAATTCACTGGTCTACAAATTTTGAAAAAGTTTGTGCTTCGGAGATAAAATGTTTCTTATTATGGATTTTGGGGTGCTGAAAACGAATATGACCATAAAAACAGTCGATTGGCTACAGTTTCCAAGAAAATTTAAGTTACACATTTTGCGTATATGTATACCATATATTAGTAACATACCTGTATAATGCAGTCACTTATATTGATTCAACCTGTCGCGTCTTTGCTTGTCTCTTGTACTCAACTTCTGGAGCAACTCTTGTTATTGTCCAGCAGTAGTCTGCTAACAATGATGGACTCCATTTCCCCTGGTAGCGTCTCTCCATCGCTGAGATATCCTGGTGGAAACGTTCACCATGTTCATCGCTGACTGTTCCGCAGTTGGCCGGCCGGAAAAAATTCCAGGTGCGAATGGAGGAAATGTATCTTTAAAGACATATTGCAGCCCATTTTTTGATAGGACAACAGCAGGTTTTCCACCAGCTCCCTGTAATTGTCAGCTTTGGTATTTCCGAGAAAATTGGTTGCTACTAACCGAAAAGCATTCCACGCTGTCTTCTCCTCACCACCTAGGACACGGTCGAACTCCTCATCTCTAAGAAGCTCGCGGATCTGTGGACCAACAAATACACCCTTCTTGATTTTTGCTTCACTGAGCTTTGGGAATTTACCACCGAGGTACTTAAAAGCTGCCCCCGTTTTATCCATAGCCTTAACAAAATTTTTCATGACGCCCAGTTTGATGTGTAAGGGTGGTAACAAAATCTTGCTGGATTCTACAAGTGGAGGATACTGAACATTTTTTGTTCCAGGTTCCAATGAGTGTCGGAGTGGCCAATCCTTGATGTAATGAGAAGTCCTAGCCTAACTATCCCATTCACACAGAAAACAGCAATACTTAGTGTAGCCCGGCTGCAGTCCAAGCACGATAGCAACAACTTTCAAGTCACCACAAACCTGCCACTGATGTTTGTCATAGTTTATGCAGTTCAAAAGTTGCTTCATGTTGTCATATGTTTCATTCATGTGGACTGCATGACCAACTGGAATTGATGGCAATACGTTGCCAATATGCAACAAAACAGCTTTTAGACTCAACTTCGATGAATCAATGAACAGTCTCCACTCATCAGGATTGTGAATAATGTTGAGAGCTGCCATCAGACAATCGATGTCGTTGCAAGCTACAAGGTCACCTTCCATGATGAAGAATGGGACAAAATATTTTTGACGGTCACGAAACTTACACACTAACATTTTCAGCGAGGAGATTCCACTGCTGCAATCTGGAGCCCAACAGCTCTGCCTTACTCTTTGGCAGTTCTAAATCTCTGATAAGGTCGTTTAATTCATTCTGAGTTATCATGTGCGGTTTAGAAGATGTCAAGTTATAAACAAATTCAGGGTCTTGTGAAGTTGAAGGCTCACAAGTTTCGCAGGTTCCTTCATTCTCCTCGTCCTCTGACTCCAGGGAGAATGAGTGTGGGGCCTCAGGAACGGGTAGTCCTTCGCCGTGAGGTACTGGGCGTATAGCAGAGGGTATATTCGGATATTGTAAAATCTACTTTTTCTTCTTGTAAATACCTTTCTTGACTGGAGGCACCATGCAGAAGTAACAATTGCTGACATGATCTGTTGGTTCCCTTCACACCATTGGCACTGCAAAAGGCATAGATTTCCTTTTCCGATTCAACCACTGGCGAAGGTTTGTTGCACAAGTATTGCAGCATATGTGTGGGGCCCAGCTCTTGTCCTGATCTCCAATCTTACAGCCAAAATAAAGGTGATAGGCTTTCCTAATCACGGCGGTTATAGCACGCTTTTGTGATGCAAAAGTCAATTCTCCACAAACATAACAGAAGTTATCTACACTGTTCACGCAATTACGAGGCATCTTTGTTCAAATTAGACTGAAAAAAATTCAGTTTCAAAAGCAAACACTAAAAAGAGTTTGACAAGGGTGCACTGTATGACTTCTGCGAATGAACTGATGCTGTGGCGTAATATGTAGACGCCTGTGACACATCGACGCCTTGACTCTACTGCGCATGCGCGTAGTTATATTTTTTTTTTAATAAATTAATGTAATTACATTGCATTTTAATAATTTTAAATTAGGTAAGGTTAAGTTAGGTTAGTATTCAATTTATATTAATATCAAAAACATTATGGAAGCAATATGTTAAAATGATCCAATCTATTTTTTAATAAATAATTTACAAATACATAATGTAATAGATAAATTTAAAATTACATTTTATTGTATATATATGTATATATTTACATTAATTTATTAAAATAAAAAATATAACTACGCGCATGCGCAGTAGAGTCAATACGTCGATGTGTCACAGGCGTCTACATATTACGCGACAGATGCAGTCCAGTTAGTAGGGCGCAGGGTTGCCTGATATCTTTATAAATAGAGCCAATCGGCAATTTAATGCATCATTTTCGTATTCAGTGACCCAAAATTAGTAAAGATTGACTACTTTTATTTCCGAAGCATTTTGGCTGTAGACCAGTGATAATTTAACCAGCCTAACTAAATTGAACTCTACCCACTGTAACCTAACTGAGCACTATTCTAAGGAACTGTATTATGACTGTCAAGGTAACTCTTATACGTTTCGTTAGACAAACATTTAAAAATTTTCAAACGTAATACATTGTCGGGGTCCTATGCCTATTTTTGTGGGTTGATAAGGAATTTAATGAGAAAACAAGCTCTGTTGAAAACATGAGTAGAGGCGACGCTAACTTTTTATTAGCGATACTGTTAGTGCCGCTAAGTTTTTAGAGAAAGTCAATCGCTAATTTTTTTCAATACCATTTGTATAAATTGAATAGAATTTATTCTTCCGTTGGTTTATTTTCCTTATTAATATATGCGAAAGGAACTTGACTCCTACATAAAAATGTTTTCATTTTTGTAGATATAATGCCACATTTTTGTACCTTAACAACCAATTATATCAAGGTGTGTGCTAATATATGTAAGTAAATTATGGAAAGCAGAACATAATTATATAAATTGGGATGGTTTCAGAAAAGATTAGCGACAAAATTAGCGTTAGCGTCAGTGGCGCTAACTTTAGGAATTAGCAGACACAGCACTAGATGTATTGTATAAAGTTACAATATTTATTTCCGCATTCCCACAGCCATAAAAAAATAAATGTCAATAAATCCAACGTAGAAATAGTAAGTCGAAAGCAAATTTACTGTTTCAGCGCAAAATGAGCACTTCAAACAAAGCTCAGTGTGATCTCTAGACAAAAATATTATTTAATATATGAAGGAAGGTCTGTTTATGCACACGGGTTTTTATACAATATTTATAGAAAATAATGGTTTTACACTATGTCCCAAAGACACCCTCATTATTTCTCATGAGGGTGAATACAGTTCTTCGTTTCTAACAACTAAGTGTTTATGAATTTTTACTGGTGTGATTTCTTATAAATTATAATAATGAATAGGTATATTTAACCTATTGACATATGTATTTTGAGCATTGAGTATATATATGTATATATATAGTGTTGGGCACTAAAGCGTTAATCCGATAACAGTTAATTAACGAAGTTAATTTTTTTTAACGGACTATTAACGGAAGTTAATTTCCATTTATCGTTATCGGACCAGTTAACTTCCGATAACTCGATATTTAGTCTGTTAAAGTCCGTTAACACGTTAACTGCGAGGAGTCATTCACGGAAGATCACCGCTCCGCGAATGAATTCAAACCGCCATAACTTCAGTCTGCCAATTCCGTCCTCTGCCGCAGTGGAACGGCTCTTCTCTCTCGGCAAGGACATCCTGAGGCCCAAGAGGTCAAGACTGGCAGTTGGGCCTAACTTTGAGAAGTTGGTCTTTCTGAAGGGCAACCAGCACATTGTGTCATAGTCTTTAATAAATGTGCCTAAAATTTAATTTTACCTTTCAGTTCCCGCCATAATAATTCTCTGGTAAATTAAAATTTAGTTAATGGTTAGTGGTTACAAGGGTTTCAAAACATGTAATCAGTACATTTTTTATTAAAAATAAAAAAAAAAGTTATTAAGCAAAAAAGTTGCAAAACTTTATAAAAATACAGTTAAATACCTATTTATTGTTGGATTTTGCATAAATAAACATTTTCTATGGGTTTTAAAGCTTTTTTCCTTGATTTTTTTAAATGTTAGTAAAGAAATAGTTATCGTTAACGGATTATCGTTAACTTCAGTTAACTTTGTAGTAAAATTATCGGATTATCGTTATAGGAGTTAAAAATTGGGGTTAACGGATTATCGTTATCGAAGTTAACTTTTTGGTTAACGGTGCCCACCACTGTATATATATATATACACACTCGTGTATATCGTAATTAAACTCGTCAAATAAGTAAATGATGCACACCCACAAGAAAAATGAAAAGCGATTGTGCGAGTATATCTAATATACGAGGGCCACTCAATATATTTTGCCCCACCTTTTTTTTTCTTTCCAAGTTTCCTTGTAAGTTCCAGAAATTTTGTACACAAGTAGTTACATACCTTTTTTACAAGTTTTTATTTTCCACATAGTCTTCATCCTTTTCTACGGCTTTCCTCCACCTCGAAACAAGGGCCTTTATTCCTTGCTGGTAAAAGTCCACTGGGTTCCGCTCGAGCCACCTCTTAACCTCCTCAACAACCTCATCGTCACTCTGAAACTTTCTTCTACGAATAGCATCCTTCATTGGCCCAAACAAATGGAAGTCTGAAGGTGCCAGATCTGGGATGTATGGAGGGTAAGGTAACACAATCAAGCTCATTTTTATGATGGCCTTTCTTGTTTGCAAACTGTTGTGTGGTCTTGCGTTATCGTGCAAAAGAAGGACGTCTTCCAGTTTTCTCTCCAGTCGAACTCGTTTTATACGTCTCTGGAGTCTCTGTAGGGTAGCGATATATGCCTCTGAGTTGATTGTTTGTCCTTTCTTCATAATGTCCACCAGAATCACCCCTTTCATGTCCCAGAAGATGGTGGCCATAACATTTCCTGCATTGGGAGTCATTTTGAACTTTTTCATGCGTGGGGAGTCTGCATGATGCCACTTCATGGATTGGCGTTTTGTTTCAGATTCAAAATGGTGTACCCATTTCTCATACCCAGTCACAATTCGTGAAAGGAAGTCATCCCCTTCTGTTTCGTTAGTTTTAACGAAAATATCACGACTTAACTTTACATGAAATCTCTGAACATTTTAGGGATTTCATGAAATCCCTAATTATACAGATTCCATGAAACACATATAGATTATAATTTTCCCATAGGTTTCGATTAATTTAAAGGAACTTTTTTTAACTTGATAAATTTTTCCCTCGAGAAGCCGTTTCCGTGTTTTAGGGTGTAACAGACAGACAGCATTAGCCTTAACAGAGGTGGGGAGTCGGGAGTCGGGAGGCGGGGCTTTTTTGAAGAGTCGGGAGTCGGAGTCGGGAGTCGGTAAAAACGACCGACTCCCGACTCTTTGATTCAATTTCTATATGCCAACAATTTACCAGAATACTACTCTGCCCTAAATAAATATCTTCCTGAACTAATTCTAGATTCACATTTCCACATTTGATTTATTGTTCTGGTAAATCTTAGCAAATGAATTTCATATTTCTATTTTAGGATACTAGGTACCATATAAAAACTAGCAATATATTAATTATTAATTTAATTAGCCCCTATTAGTAATGAGTCGTGGGCCTAGTAGAAAATCAGCAGTCTTTCAATATTTTAAGCTAAATGAGGATGAAAGTATTTTTATTTGTCAAGTAGAAAAGGATGGTAAAGAGTGTAATGCAAAAATTAGTGCTTACACTGGGAAACATGCTAATGCTCCAACTAGAGCCTCAAACTTGAAACGCCATCTACGAAACAAACATCCCAATATTTATAAAGTTGTAGATCAGCATGATAAGGAAAGAGTCGGGAGTCGGGAGTCGGAGTCGGTTTTTAAAAATACCGACTCAGGAGTCGGGAGTCGGTTGTTTTTGGCCGACTCCCCATCCCTGCTATATATATATATATATATATATATACAGGGCTCTGAAAATATGTACGCAACACACTCGCCAGGTTACAAAACGTACACTTAAAACAAATCTTTAAATTTTCAGAATGCACAGGGAAGGTCGTATATTTAACTCTCCCCTCGGGAACAGGTGTGTGGGCTCTCGTAGTTCTGCATATATATGTATATTTTTTTTATGCAGAAACGAGATTCTAAGAGCGAATGCCTGCAAAATCGCCCCCACCCCCATAGAAGAAGAAGAGAGACAAAATCAAGGTTCAGGGTTTTCGAGATGCCTGGACACTCTGTGTTTGAAAGACTGGAAGTCATTGACAGGGCAAACATTTTTGCACATATATATATATATATATATATATATATATATATATATAATATATATATACTGTATATGTGTGTGTGTGTGTGTGTGTGTGTTCTAAAATTACCCAGTAAACTTTTATATGAACGCAATATCTTAACGAAAATTATGCGATATATAACAATTTTATTTCAAATACAGCAACAATAATTGTTCGTTTTAGATGTTCAAAGTGTTTTTGAATACAACTTGAACACATTGTTCACAATGTCCGACTACTGATCGACAGACATATAAAAGTTTACGAGGTAATGGATCAAGTAAAGATAAGCACCCCCAGCCTTCTTTAATTAGCCTTATAAGGCTAACTAACGAAAATATCACGACCTAACCTAACCAATCGTTAAGTCAACTGTACGCCCTTGACGATTGGTTAGGTTAGGTCGTGATGTTTTCGTTAGTTAGCCTTATAAGGCTAATTAAAGAAGGCTGGGGGTGCTTATCTTTACTTGATCCGAGGTAATTTTAGAACACTATATATATATATATATATATATATATTTGAAGACATAAAGGAAGTATATTTTTAACGATTGGACAAGCAATTTATTGGATTAAAATTATCTCATTGTGTCAAGCCTGAAGCAAATTATATAATATTAAAAAATAATTTATCAGATGATTTACCAAGAGTGTTATGAAAATGCAACCTTTATAATTATTAAAAGTGTTATTTCGAACGGAATAATGAAGAAAATTTACCGAATAATTACGTGATTTGTATAATGTACATGATAAAGTTATGAAACAGGAAAGTAATAAAATGTCAAATTTTTCGCAATCTGCATCAGAAGATTAATGAATAAAATCTTGTGTAGAAGAAATAGACACCTTGAAATGAGTAATTTGAATTTTGAGTGAAACAGACGCGGTGCAGTACGAAGTTCAAATAGAACAGACTTTTATAAAATACACACAAAAGAATCCATACGACTCAACTACAACGTGGTTATTTACTCTTTGACAACTTTGCCAATGGTTTATTCAACCCTACTGTTATGAGTGTGGGTTACATTGTGATAGATGTTGTAACGACACCGCTCCCCGTCGATCAGTCAAATTAAGCGACATTGGGTCTAGAAAGTAGTTGGATGGGAGTCTGTCCTCTGCGTTCAGATTATGTAGCGACCGTGATTAGATCCCATCCGTCATATTATCTTAAATGCTCAGGAGGAGGTTGAACAATTTAATCAAAACAAAAGTGCCGCGAGCGCACAAAACGCATTTATTTTTCCTGATAAAAAACGTAACTTACTCATACGATAATCGTCTTGGATTAGGTTTTGGAAGAGTTTGGTTCCTATAATCGAGTGGGTTTTTTTTTTTTATGTAGTTCAAACAGATTTTTATGCAGTGCATAGCTCCATAGTTCAAACGAACCAAATCTTTACACGGTGCATATACAGTTCAAACACAACAGACCTCAGACCTCTGTACAATGCGTACTTGAAACCGAGCAGACTTCTGTGCTTTGGATGCAACATTGTTCACTAGTTAAGGTTCTCTGGCAAATCGGACATGCGTATTGTTTTTAGAAGTGAAATTCACACTAAGCACAATGGATGCACGTGACAGTAGTGAACCAAACAAATAAAAGTCATGTGCAATAATGGCTCGACTTCAAATTGATAATTGCTGTGTAACTGAATAATTTTTTTTCATTTCAAATTTGTGTGAGAGTGTGTGCGTATGTTGTGTATAACAGGAAATTAAAGTTGCCATTTTTGAACGCACACGCGCACACACGCACGCACACACACACACACACACACACACACACACATACACACACACACACACGCATCTGAAAGCAATGAAGTGATCATTCATTTAAGTTTAATTTGCAATTCTAGAAAAGTTAATAGGTCTGAAAATTTGTATTTTATTTATTTATTCGCATAATCATTATCAAGTAATAATTACCTCATATCTCTCTCTCTCTCTCTCTCTCTCTCTCTCTCTCTCTCTCTCTCATATATACGAGTGTGTATATATATATATGTATGTGTGTGTGTGTGTGTGTGTATATACAGTTTTGGGAGTAACGGCGTTACGTATCGCCGTTATTTTATTTATATTGTAACGAAACTGGTAACGCCGTTATTTTTCATTCCAGTTTCAGTCATTATTCGTTAATCGCTACTTTCTTGTATGCTCAACTTGGAAACGCATATGAATGAAAATGGCTTCACACTAAACGTGTGCAAACATGTTTGAGAACAACACTTGTGACACTGAGTGATTCAACATGTGGACAGACTGTCCTCAAAAAGGACATTTTTGAAAAACTAGTTTTTCTGAAATGTAACGATGTCTTCCTGAAAGCATACCTAATTTTAGTGTGCAGTGATAACCAATTTGCGCAGTAGCAACTTCAATTTGTGCAGTGATAAATTGAAAATCTGTGCAGTGATAAATTAGGTTCTATATCCGATAGAGAACAAAACTGTGCAGATTTTCAATTTATCACTGCACAAATTGAAATTATTGGTTATTGGCAAATTGGTTATCACTGCACACTAAAATTAGGTACGCCTGAAAGACATTCAGCAATAGTTTTAAGATTTCTGCGTTTTTCTTATATGAGTAATCCATTAATCCTTCAGGCATTTTGTAAATTTTTATTCACGATTTATTTTAGTGGATTCTCTTCAATAATTTTCGTTTTTGTAATATTAAGTGCAAAGAGTATTTTTATTTTGCATTTTTAGTTGTTTTATTTAAGATCTATTGATCGCTATTAATATTATTTCAAATGATAACATCGTTAAATTGTTTTGCTTATTATTTAAGTACGAGTATAAGTCTAAAATCAGATATTGTTTCATTGTATTATAGGGCCTATATCTGACCTGAGTTAAATATTTGCTCGATATTCAGGAATTCTTTTATAATTGCGATGTAGCTATAGCATGTTCTTATATTCTAGTTTATTATAAAAGTAACGGCAACTGTAACGCATTACTTTTCCATAGAAGTAACTGTAGCGGTAATGACGTTACTTTCTATTGCAAGTAACGGTAACGCCGTTACTTTAAAAAGTAATGTGCCTGACAATGTGTGTGTGTGTATATATATATATATATATATATTATATATATATATATATATATATGTGTGTTTGTGTGTGTGTGTGTGTGTAAAGATAACTGTAAAGAAAACATCAGAAAAATATTAAATGATAAACTGCAAAGTATCGATGACGTCATACAGGAACTAATTGAGAAGCATACAGAAAAAGAAGACGACGCTATAGAAGCGATAAAGGCTAACTCAAAGTACTTCTATAATTTCGCAAGAAGAACGTCGAAAAACTATGCGACTATCGGACCTTTGAAAAACGAGAACAGTGCTTTATCTGATGATCTAACAGAAGTATCCGAAATATTAAGAGCTCAGTACGAATCATCTTTCAGTATCTCTAAAACTGACAAATTGATATGCGATAGAAATGCGTTCTTTGAAGAAGAACTACAAGGGGAAAGTATAACGGACTTCGACTTTACGACAGATGATATTACACAAGCTATAGGGAAACTAAAAACACACTCAGCGGCAGGACCGGATAAATGGAATGCCACACTGATCAAAAACTGCAAGAATGCAATCACTGAACCCCTATACTGGATATGGAGACGATCACTAGACACGGGAGAAATACCGGGCATCCTCAAGAGCGCGAACATAGTCCCAATATATAAAGGAGATCGATCCGAGGCCAAAAACTATAGGCCAGTGTCGTTTATATCTCATCTCACTAAAATATTTGAAAGAATAGTTAGACAGGAAATCTATGACTTTTTGGAAACTCAGAAAAAATTCAATGATAACCAACATGGGTTTCGGTGAGGCAGATCATGTCTATCACAACTAATGGAACACTACAACAACATTATTGATACACTGGAAAGTAATGAAAACTATGATGTACTATACACAGACTTTGCTAAAGCGTTTGACAAGTGTGACCATGGAATCATAATACATAAACTGAAATATATGAGAATAACAAGAAAAGTAGGGAAATGGATATATAATTTTCTAAGTGAGCGGCGGCAAGTCGTTACAGTACAAGGAGTATCTTCATCAGAATCAGAGGTCCTCAGCTCAGTACCACAAGGAACAGTATTAACTCCACCACTCTTCATAATCATGCTAACTGACATAGATGAGGACGTTACCAGAGGCAGCACAGTAACATCCTTTGCCGATGACACAAAGATCAGTAGAAAATTAAGAAACCCAGAAGATATGGGATCTCTACAAACCGACATAAACAGAATCTACAAGTGGACGGAAGACAACAATATGAAGTTTAACACCGAAAAATTTCAGCTGTTATGGTACGGAAAAAGAGAAGACCTAAAATCCATGGAATATGGACAGGACAGGAAATTCAGAGAAATTCTAGAGCAAACGATTTAGGGGTTGTAATGACAGATGATGCGAAATTTGAAACACAAAATAAGATAGCAGCAAACAGAGCAAAGAGAATAACGGGGCAGATATTGAGAACCTTTAAACGAAGGGATAGGAGTGTAATGATTCCTCTACTGAAAACACTGATCATACCCAAATTGGAATACTGCTCGGTCCTAACATCCCCATATAAAAAAGAAGACATTAGACAGCTGAAAGGGATCCAGAGAAGCTTCACAGCCAAGATCAAAGGGTGCAGAGAACTAAATTACTGGGAAAGATTACACGAACTAGACTTATATTCACTGAAAGGAGAAGAGAGAGATACACTATTATTTACACTTGGAAAATAATGAAGAAACTAGTCCCTAATCTTACTCTCAACCCTATAAATCCCCAAACAACGGTGGAAAGTAGAAACGGTAGACTGTGTCGTATTCCCAAATTAAAGGCGAGACAGGGAACATCCTTAACCCTGGAAAAAAAATAGTTTTGTGGTGAGAGGACCAAAACTGTTTAATCAGCTGCCCAAAGACCTAAGGAACACGAGTGGTGTTGCAGTGGACATCTTCAAAAGAAGATTAGACGCCTGGCTCAGAACAATCCCCGATGAGCCGGGCGTACCTGGCTATGTGAGGTAGAGAGTACAAGAAACCAACTCACTATTTCACCAGGCCAACTCGAGAGGAGGGGCGACAAACTTGACCTTCGCGAAATGAGGAATCATCGCGCGGAACCTTTGTAAGGTTGTAAGGTAAGGTGTGTGTGTATATATATATATGACATCTTGTCTCATTGACCTTGAACGGAGTATCGCGTGCCAGCGACAAGAAGTGTCGTACATAGCAAATGATTTATAAATATTATTAATGAAATATTGCAATTTCTGTCAGTAACAAGAGTAGAATAGTTTAAATCAGTGAGACAGGTGACATCACAAAGTAAGAACAGTTGGATTCTTCGTGTGACACAAATTATTTCCTTTTCCGCTGCCGCCACAGCTGTTCATCGTGAAGAAAGATGATGAAAAAGAAGAGAATAGGCTGCAGCAGATGAGGGGACCAGGAGGGGAGAATCGGGCCAAGAGAAACGTGAACTTAATGAGAGGAGAAATTAAGATTGCATGATCTCAGCCAGATGTTCTTGGCCAGATGTTTCGAAGTGTAAGGGGGCTTTAACCTCACAAAAAGGCGAAGTAGGGTTCAGATCCAAAAGATAAGAAAAACTACTATAAAAAAGGAGTCACAACCTTTTCTAAAACTTAACAATATCAACGACGGAACGCCGTTACCTACCCATAAGACGAACAAAAAAGAGGTCAAATGAAGTGTGCCCATGAAGTCATGGGACGAAAGTACTGTGAATGAAACTTAAGAACGTTCGTCAAAATTGTTGCTTTCGTGCATTTTGAGTAAGTTTCAAAATAATAATAATAATAATAATAATTATTATTATTATTGTTATTATTATTATTATCATTATTATTATTATCATTATTATTATTATTATTATTATTATTATTAGTCAGCCTTTTATTTTTTGGATATGATAAAAATATCAATTTATTACAATCAATTTTTAAAGATAGTAAAAACCTGAAATTTGCATTTACTATAACGTAATAAAACTGTAAAAATTAAAAAAATTTAATATATATATATGATCATAAATATTTTTCACGTGTTACTTTCGTGAAATAATTTTCATATATATATATATATATTATATATATATATATATATATATATATATATATATATATACAAATTGAAACATTGCCAGCTTTCCAATAAATGTAAAGAACTTTTTTAAACATTTTAATTTATTTAAAAGTGTGTGTGTGTATATATATATATATATATATATATATATATATTTGTGTGTGTGTGTACAGAAATCATATTAAACCCTTTTAAACTGAGAGGTACTTTATTTAACTCTTTCGGCACACACGCAATAACTTATCATGAGGTTATTTTATTATTTTTTTTATTTTTGTCTTCTTTCATGCGATAATCTCGTTACAATTTGACGGACGGAAAAGGAGTATATGTAGTGGTTTTAGGATGAAGTTAGGACTGAAAAGGTGAGTTAATTCTTAATCTATGTGTCTGAAAGAGTTTTAAATCAGATGAGTAGTCAGTGGCGAACTGCTGTGGAGATGGTGTTTTGATCGAACTCATTCCATGCTGTTAAAATGCACTTTCGAAGTTGATTAACATCATGACTATTTTATCCGTAAATTTTGTCAACTAAACTTCTCCATTGGCGCACACAATGTTAAAGTTGGTCATTGATAATAGATAATGATAATAACGATAATAATAAGATTTATTGGTAGGATATAAATCCCGTCACACAATGGAGGACACATTGAACGCTTGTTGCGATAATCTTTTATTGAATTTGATTTTGTTTACTGTAAACTTGTTTAATGTTCAGTGAAATCTTTCTCTAATTACCCTCTTTGGCAACTTTATTTTTCAACAACTATTGTTCAAGATAAATTTGTAAAAAGACTACTTATCCCATTTTAAATAAACTCTCTCATTTTAAGGATAATGTAAAGGGTTTAATATGATTTCTATTTCATTTAATTATTATCATTGGAATTGTAGTTTTGTTGACCCGTTGAAAAAGTGGCACTTGTTTTGCGACACTATATATATATATATATATATATATATTATATATATTAGCAGTAAATTAAAATGAATATTTATGAAAACGTTTAGCAATTACTTGAAATCGAAGACTAACAAACGTGCAATGAACATTATTTCTTTCCCACTTTCCATTTAATGATGAATTCTTTAACTTTAAACACTCAGTTTAGGTGTATAATATAGTCCCGATGGCTGCAATAAGATTCAACCAAGGTTGTCAATTTAAAGGTCAAATACTCGCTATACCCACGAAAGTATGAGGAGAATATTTTAATAAATTACTTGGCTGCATAATCCTATTTATTTTTGATTTTGTTCTCCCTTCTCCCACAAGAAGGTGCAGTAGCCAGACAATATTGTTTTTTATTTAACGAATATAACCTTGGTTAACCTTGGTTTTGTTTCCGCCCGAATTTTTTTGTATGCAGGAAGCAGGGGCCAAGAGAGAGTGCCCGTAAAAGCGCCCCCCCCCCCCAATAGAAGAAGAAGAAGAGGGCCAAAATCAAAGTCAGGGGTTTTTGAGATGTCTAGACACTCTGCGTTTGAAAGATGGGATGTCATAGACGGGAAGAAAGATGGATTGAAGAAGATTGTTCCAAAGTTGACCGGTTGTGTAGATGAAAGATTGAAAATACGATTAACTCTCACGTTAGAGAGTTGGCCAGAAAAGGAATGAGAATGTGTAGAAAGTCTGGTACTGCGTGTACTGATATATGCAGTAAGAGAGTTCAGAAGAGCACTGTCCGTTATAATAGCGATAGTAGAGAGAGAGAGAGAGTCAACAGTGCGGCGAAGAGAGATAGATTGAAGACAGTCAGTAAGAGGCGCGGAATTAATGAGACGAAAAGCCTTTAATTCCACCCAGTTAAGTACGGCTGTGTGGGCTGAGCCAGCCGACACATGAGAAGCATACTCCATACAGGGGCGAACAAGATCCCTATACAGAAACAGCAACTGAGTGAAAATTATTCACACATAGGAGGGGGCGCCATTATTGTCTATAAGGGGCCCAAATTTGGCTGTAGCGGTGCAAAATTAGACTTTCTGTACGAAAGGGGGGAACGGTTTAGTACGCTGGTACGTTACACACTTTATACGAATCCTTGTAAAGTATTCTTTCCATATCAAATCTTTTGTAATCATACAAATTCGGCACCTTTTCCGTGACTGATATATGTTTTCCAAGCCACTACGTCACAAGCTTAACCATGTAATAAAATAATATATTATTAAAAATGGATCACATGGAAATGTATGCCCGCATCTCTCTCTCTCTCTCTCTCTCTCTCTCTCTCTCTCTCTCTCTCTCTCTCTCATTGGCAAAATTTTTTACAACCAGTCCTACATTTCCAATTGGACCAGATAATTTTCCGATCAGGGACGGTAGCTCCCCCCCTGCCCCCAAAGCCACGTCATTGGTCACCGGGTCTCGATCCTGGGGCCGATGGATTCGTAGTCAGCGACGCTAACCACTACACTACCGAGGCGTTGTATACATAGTATTTCTTCTGGACTCTTCCTCTGAAGCAGCAATTTCGAATTTACGTTCTTTATATCTTCATTTACACTTTCCCAGTCTGCTTTGAATTTATATTTAAACCTTCAAATATTCCATCTGACTATCAGGGATGCGTTTTTGGACCTATGGTTGCTAACTTTAATTGCGCATCGATTAGGTTGTGGTCGGAGGAATTTGTGTGCGTTACCTTTTTATTTATTATTATCTTATTGTTATTTGTCAAAATTAAATCCAAAACGTTCTCTTTCTTAGTAGCTTCAGATTTCCTGAATAAGTGCATAATATTCCATAATATCTAACAGTATTATTGCCTTGGTTCTATCATCTTTCGTAATGTTACTCTGAAACTTCTCAACATATAGAACTTCATCATTTTTCTTCCATGTTATGAATGGAAAATTAAAATCCCTATTAATCAAAATATTTGGTGTTGATGTTTCAAGTAATTTTAATATGTTTTTTTACTTTATTTGTAGCGAATTGGAATTCACTTTTTGTGGTGTTTGGTGGTCTGTAAACGTTCATAATGGTTAGGTTCAGTTTTTTTACTTCTAAAATAATAATTTCGACTGTGCTGTTTGATTTGTTACCTTCACCTCACATGTATATGTTTTTCACGTAGATGCATCACTTTTCTCCTCATCTAGCAACTCTATCTGCTCTGTGTATGTTGTAGTCCAGTATTGCTATTTCAGTATCGTCAGTGCACTTTTCGCAACCTTCGTATTTATGCAAGTGTGTTTCCGTTAGGCATATGATATCTACGTTGCTTTCCAGAGCTAAATTTTACAAGTATTGTAATTTGCAGTCTGTATGGTCCGTATACAGGCGTTGTATATTTGTGTACAGTGGTGTAGTGCTAAATAAAGAAGTGAGGGAACGCATTTTGAAAGTGTTATTCAGATGCGGGGGGGACAATGGCGAGCGCGGCGAGCCTATACAGCTGGGGGTCCGGGGGCACTGTAAGCCCCCCGGGAAATCTTTTGAAATCTGACCAATTTCAGGGATATTTTGAGGTCATATGCACTGGATATTAGGATATATTCCAAGGTTGAAGATGCAGTATTTCCAGTGTCATTAGATATATGACATCCAGTACGATCAATAAAAATAGCTAACAACTGGAATGATTAACTAAAAAAAGTTAACAACTGGTACGCCGTGGTGACTGTTTCATCAGATCTTTATAGGCTAGCATTGCCTCAGTCGAAGCTAAAAGAAATGAAACAGTTACTGATTCTTTCTCATATTTCTTCTAGGGGTGGGAATTAAAATTTCATGACGTTAGAGATTTGTAAGTTCGGATTTATTTGAAATAGTGAGGGAACACCGTTCCGTCTACCAAAAAAAGTAAGGGAACGCCGTTCCCACGCGTTCCCACAGCACTACACCACTGTTTGTGTATAATAAATTTATAAGGTTTCCAATCTTCATGCTCGGTTTTCTAGATAATGGCCTTTTCCTGGTCGAGGTTGTCGGTTCCTGTTTGGTGTTATTGGTTGGGCAACTGCATTTGGGAGTACTGGGGCTACGGCCCTTGATAGCATTGTGGATGTTGTATAAACGGTGGGTGGTGTTGAATAAGAGGGTGATGTATGTAATGCTGGGGTGCATATGTCTGCGAAGAGACATTAGAAGAGACAGCTGTGTTTTTATCATTCTCATTTCATCTGAAAAATTTACTTCACTGTCACTGCTATTACTTATATTTAGGATGTGAGCTATTCTTTCTCGTTCTCTTCTTTGAGTATCCTTAATAGGAAAATACGGACACTCCATATTTAAGCATTTTTTCTCTATAATTGACTGTCTGCACATAGAAGGGTGGGAATAGTAGCAGTTTGTTCCGTACCTGCAACTTCCATTCCTCATCATGTAGAAACAATTTTTGGGGTGATTATATACGTAGTTTGAGCCATATTTGCATGAACCCGGTTTGCAATATTCGCATATGATCCTGTATATGTAATCAATGTTTTTGATGCATATTTTAATAGAGTAAGTAATAGGCAGAAGAAAGGCAGAAAGTCTTCAATGTTTTACACAAAGCACCGCTCCGCTCATTTAGGGTACGAGCATCTCAAAGCATTATTGCCATATACAAAGAGGATCAACGTACTAACGAGACTTCCGTTCGTATACTGTATATAATAATAAAAGGAGCGTAAGCTGATATATTATTAATAATAATATAAATTAGGTTTCTTTTATTATCAAATCATTATTATAAAATAATTTATTATCAAATAATTAAACACAAAAAGGCACAACTTTAATTGAACCGCTAATGGGAAATCTTCATTCCCTCTCACCCCTGTCCCTCATATTCTGAATTTAGGACTAACCTTTACACAATGAATTCAAACTAGGCCCTCCAAGATTTCAACCATAGGATTTTCCCTAACTCTATTTTTAGCATTTTAACTTTAATGAAGATTCACCTAATTAGGTAAAAGCGTGACTGTCCGTGAAAATAAGAATTGATCATTGAAATGTAAATTTGGGCCGGTCTGGGGACCACTAAAGAACCTTAATTAGAGTTAAGCAAGTTTATAGAGAGCAAACATCAGTCTTGAGTTAATATAGCCCTCAGAAAATTAAACAATACACACTATGATCATATTCGTAAACCATCTCCCACTCATTTTAAAACAAATAGGCCTTGGCTACATGTTTTACGTTTCATGTACGTTATTTATTGGGCGATTGCTGTGTCAGTTTAATTTTGTTCTGTTTATTTACTTAATGTTCTAACGGATGTTTTAAGTATAATGCAGCGTTCACACACACACACACACACACACACACACACACACACACACATGTGGGACACACTTTCAGGATAGATTCAGGACCTGAAAACAATGAAATAAGTTTATATAAACATATGCCCGAAATCACTTTGTTTCCGAGTTACAGCCCGTTTTGTGTTCCAGCAATTCTTTCCGCAAACTGTTTACAAACACTGTTTGCCGACAATGTTTGTGAGTGTGTACGAGAGTTATTTCATGTATGGCCTTGCCGATTGTAATGTTTCGTACACTCTATGAGTGTTTCAATATCATTGAGTGTAGAGCCATCAGTCAGTCAGAGGTGCATCGCGGTGTTTCACTGTTCGTATTCGTAACTTCTTACCGTGAATAAATGCAGTCCAGTGAAAAAAACCTTAAACGTTTTTGTGCTATTCATTGATAGTGTTCATTTGAAGTGAAAATGGAGACTTATTTAAACAGAGAAATGGCAGGCATGCATTTCATGTATGGACTTGCCAAGTGTAATGCGGCTGCAGAAAGACGTCTGTATGCGGAAAGGTTTCCGAATCGCCGTCTGCCAGAGAAGAAGCCCTTTCAGAGAATAGACGAGCGTCTGGGTGATACAGGATCATTCAACAAGCGAGTTTCAGATGGTCGTAGACCAATCAGCGCCAGAACTGTTGAGTTGGAGGAGCGGGTCCTAAATCGCGTTGAGGAACATCCTGGCGTCAGCACCCGAAGGATAGCAGCAGCAGAGGGTGTAAGATACAAAACTGTGTGGAGAATTTTACGGGAACAACAGCTTTTCCCATATTACTCAGGGAGTACAAGGCCTTACTGAAGCTGATTTCCCACCACGAAAGGCTTTATGTACTTAGTTCCTTCAACAGTGTGCCCGCGATCCTCTTTTTCTATCCTCCGTGTTGTTTTCTGATGAGGCTGCCTTCACAAGAAATGGCGTGATCAATTTTCACAACACTCATCACTGGGCCGAAGAGAATCTGCATGCCATCATCCAGTCAAGGCACCAACAACAATGTAGTATCAATGTATGGGCAGGACTTATTTCCCGACAACTTAATCGGTCCTTTTGTTTTGCCTGGAAGATTAACAGGAGAACTCTATTCCAATTTTTTTCGGGAATGATTTAAGCGATTTACTAGATGAAGTTCCTCTTGGTGTCCGACGTCATATGTGGTTTATGTATGACGGCGCTCCGCCTCATTTTAGTCGAGCAGTCAGAGACTATTTGAATGACCATTTCCTTGATAAATGGATAGGCCGTGGAGGATCCATTGCGTGGCCCGCTCGCTCCCCGTACCTGAATCCACTCGATTTTTACCTGTGGAGTGACCAGAGCTGGGCATTTGCGGCATATTTTGCGGTACTGCGGTACTGCGGTACTACCGCAAACCGGAACCGCATAACGCAGTACCGCAAAGGATCGCTGAAAGTACCGCAGTACCGCTACCGCATTCAAATTTCCGCGTACCGGTTTGGTGCCGGTTTGGTAGTTTGGTAGTACCGCAGTACCGCAGTACCGCAAAATATGCCGCAAATGCCCAGCTCTGGAGTCATCTGAAATCCATCGTTTTCGTGACACTCATTGACAACGTTGAAATGCTTCGCCAACCTGTAGAACAAGGATGCCAGAAAATCCGAGCAATACCTGGAATGTTTGAACGCGTCAGACCATCTATGACGAGGCGTGTTCAGGCGTGTATTCAAGCGCAAGGCGGTCATTTTGAGCACTTTCTTTAAAGGTAAGGCGGATGCTTGTGGAACAAATAACGGGCTGTAACTCGGAAACAACGATTTCGGGCATATGTTTATATAAACTTTTTTCATTGTTTTCAGGTCCTGAATCCATCCTGAAAGTGCGTCCTACATGTTATGAAACACCCTTTATATATATATATATATATATAGAAAGGGTATCATACAAGTCTCTATCCAATGTGAATTGCATTAATTGATGAATAACATTACATTAACGTGCTTTTAACTGAATGAAAAACATTCCGAACATGTATATTCTTCCAGAAATAAATGTGTAGAAAAGGTTTTCACAGGAAATAATTTTTTTTTAAATATAAAGATATTATTCTATTTTTATAAATTAAGGTATTGATCTTTTAATTTTTAATATTGTATAAGTTGTCTTCATACCCACAGTAGATGTCTGGCAGTCTTTTTGATAAACCTAACGACACTCTCCAGAGTTGCTAAATCCATAATCTTAAAAGGACAACTCCTAAATTCTAAATGTTCCTTTCGGGTGAGATAAATCACATAAAAGAGTTAAGTATAAAACCAAAATTTATAATTCATTTGCTAACATCATTACTAGATTAAAATTTTGCAACTTTAATAATCTTTCGTAAACGTGGCACCACGGGAGATCTCCAGGGCATGATGAAAGAGAATGCCAGTTCTTACTCTATCGGCATGTCGGTCGGATAGCTTTTTCGAGAAAACATTTTTCTTTTGTTAACAACCCTCTAAACAAATGTAGTAATAAAATTTCAATTTTTATTTTAACTTTGCCCTCTTAATTCACTTTTCAAGAAATTATATTTATCGTGTGAAATAAAATTGTGAAAAGGATAACGCCTCATTTCTATCCTTCTCACAAAGTAAGAAATTCTTTTCTCTCAACGGATTGAGGGAAGATGACGCCAAATCGACGAGGGCTTAAAATTATTCGTAACAGGCAGTCAGATAGTGGCTTCGGCTTCAAGCTACAGAAAAGAACATGGACGTAAGCGGTATACACTTCAGTTGTCGATGCAACGAAACAACATACTTAGTCACCTAAAAAGGGGAATGGTGTAAACGTCATATCTAACAAAGAAGAGCACACAGATCCCGACAGATGTATTTCCCATCGGGTTCGGAGTTCACGTTAAGTTGTAGGTCCCCTCTGTCATATAGTCTTAGCTGTTACCAAGGAAGTTAAAAAAATACATTTCATCACGTTGATTTACAAATTTTAATGTATTTCCTATTGGGTAAATAAAAACTTTACATATTCTCTCCTCTCTCCTTCTCTCTCTCTCTCTCTCTCTCTCTCTCTCTCTCTCTCTCTACGGGTGAACGAAAACCGCTACTACACCTATTTTGGCTTATGTAAAGATACAGTATACGATAAAAGTATTTTTCCAACGTTATTGTATTAACATTACGGACATGACATTCAGAATGCTAAAATTTGCACTCAAATGAAAATGCAAGGTGGTAATTCTCCATGAATAGATCTAAAAGTATTTTCTTCTGCAAATTTTTCCCCATAGAAACAATTAATTTTGGCAGCTTTTTCGACCTTGTTATAAGATAGGGGCAAGAATAACCCATTGATTTGCCGTTTAAATAAGGCGATGCCCATTCTATATATATATATATGATCGCCACTTGTGAAGGACTGTTTTAAATTATATCAGTCGTAAACAAAGGTGTTGACATATTCCCTTTGTTCAGAAGTGAATGTATAGAAATTGTTAGTGCAACAAATGACTGCTACTACAGAACAGACAAATTAGAAAATAATAATAATAATAATAATAATAATGCATTATTCGTTTCATACACAAATTATTATCTCATAAGCATACCAAAATATGGACCATGGTCTGTCTGCCAATAAACTTTTTCTTTTCATTTTCATTTTCAATATCATGGAAACTTGAGCCATTTCACAGAATTTTAAATATGAACAGAATGTCACATCGTTGAAACTAATCTTAATTTCATCGAATTTTGTTCATTTTAATCAACGTATACTAACCTAAATATACCTATAGCGAGGGAACTTTGCTCCCTTTGAACCAAAATTAGCTTCTACAAGGTGACTATGACTCACTTACTTCACCGAATTATTCTTCAGGGAAAATGGTTCGTTATCGATTCCTATTAACAAGACAAGAACGAGATACTCTCTCTCTCTCTCTCTCTCTCTCTCTCTCTCTCTCTCTCTCTCTCTCTCTCCGTGTGCGTGCGTGCGTGATATGTTTATAGGTATCTTTGCCATCGGTATACCCTTGATCTTGAAATAACTATAAGCTGCAATGTATGAGATATTTGGAGGAGAATACAATACACAAAAAGTTATCCTTATACATCTTTGCACAACGCTTGCCAAACACATTAATGTTTTTATTTTTTTTTAAAGTGTAACTAGCTAGCGTTATTATATATATTAATGACATTGACATAGGAATTAAGAGTATAATTTCAAAATTTGTGGATGATACCAAACTAGGGAAACGAACAAAATCAGCGGCAGAACGTTTGCAGATTCAAGGACATAATAAACTACTTGAGTGGACTCAAATTTGGCAAATCAAATTTAATATAGATAATTGTAAAACGTTACATATGGGTAGAAACAATGTTAAAGAAAAGTATTTTAGATAGGTAGATAGATAGATAGAATAACCTTTATTAATAATAATAAAATAAATACATTGTTTTCAATTTACAATGACATGAATAATTGTGAAGCTCGACTATTTATTCTATTTAATTTGGCCCTAAAGCTTTAGGCTTTACTGGACTCTTATTAAAAATAAGCAGCTAGTTGTTATAAATTAATAATAATAAATAAATAAATAAGTAAATAAGTATTATTAACAGTTAAAGCATGTATTACAATATTAAACAATATTAATAGCCAAATCTTTACATATAACTCAAGATATTTATAGTCACGGATACCAATAACATACATACATACATACAGTGTGTATATATATATATATATATATATAGAATAGAAACGACATAAGTATTAAGGAACGTTTCTGCACACGAGGAGGAGAGATAACGAAATAATGAAAAATGAGGCGAACCGCCTGGGAATCGAACCCAGGGCCTTCCAATTGCCGGTCGGACGCTCTACCATTATGCTACGGACCCCACTCAATCACAAATCGAAATTCTCCCAAATAGGGCAGAAACCAATGCCCTCAGAGAGCACCCTCGCAAATCGTGAATATGCGCAAATAACTGCAATGACCGCGCAGTATATAAATGAATAGAAACGACATAAGTATTAAGGAACGTTTCTGCACACGAGGAGGAGAGATAACGAAATAATGAAAAATGAGGCGAACCGCCTGGGAATCGAACCCAGGGCCTTCCAATTGCCGGTCGGACGCTCTACCATTATGCTACGGACCCCACTCAATCACAAATCGAAATTCTCCCAAATAGGGCAGAAACCAATGCCCTCAGAGAGCACCCTCGCAAATCGTGAATATGCGCAAATAACTGCAATGACCGCGCAGTATATAAATGAATAGAAACGACATAAGTATTAAGGAACGTTTCTGCACACGAGGAGGAGAGATAACGAAATAATGAAAAATGAGGCGAACCGCCTGGAATCGAACCCAGGGCCTTCCAATTGCCGGTCGGACGCTCTACCATTATGCTACGGACCCCACTCAATCACAAATCGAAATTCTCCCAAATAGGGCAGAAACCAATGCCCTCAGAGAGCACCCTCGCAAATCGTGAATATGCGCAAATAACTGCAATGACCGCGCAGTATATAAATGAATAGAAACGACATAAGTATTAAGGAACGTTTCTGCACACGAGGAGGAGAGATAACGAAATAATGAAAAATGAGGCGAACCGCCTGGGAATCGAACCCAGGCCTTCCAATTGCCGGTCGGACGCTCTACCATTATGCTACGGACCCCACTCAATCAAATCGAAATTCTCCCAAATAGGGCAGAAACCAATGCCCTCAGAGAGCCCCTCGCAAATCGTGAATATGCGCAAATAACTGCAATGACCGCGCAGTATATAAATGAATAGAAACGACATAAGTATTAAGGAACGTTTCTGCACACGAGGAGGAGAGATAACGAAATAATGAAAATGAGGCGAACCGCCTGGGAATCGAACCCAGGGCCTTCCAATTGCCGGTCGGACGCTCTACCATTATGCTACGGACCCCACTCAATCACAAATCGAAATTCTCCCAAATAGGGCAGAAACCAATGCCCTCAGAGAGCACCCTCGCAAATCGTGAATATGCGCAAATAACTGCAATGACCGCGCAGTATATAAATGAATAGAAACGACATAAGTATTAAGGAACGTTTCTGCACACGAGGAGGAGAGATAACGAAATAATGAAAAATGAGGCGAACCGCCTGGGAATCGAACCCAGGGCCTTCCAATTGCCGGTCGGACACTCTACCATTATGCTACGGACCCCACTCAATCACAAATCGAAATCTCCCAAATAGGGCAGAAACCAATGCCCTCAGAGAGCACCCTCGCAAATCGTGAATATGCGCAAATAACTGCAATGACCGCGCAGTATATAAATGAATAGAAACGACATAAGTATTAAGGAACGTTTCTGCACACGAGGAGGAGAGATAACGAAATAATGAAAAATGAGGCGAACCGCCTGGGAATCGAACCCAGGGCCTTCAATTGCCGGTCGGACGCTCTACCATTATGCTACGGACCCCACTCAATCACAAATCGAAATTCTCCCAAATAGGGCAGAAACCAATGCCCTCAGAGAGCACCCTCGCAAATCGTGAATATGCGCAAATAACTGCAATGACCGCGCAGTATAAATGAATAGAAACGACATAAGTATTAAGGAACGTTTCTGCACACGAGGAGGAGAGATAACGAATAATGAAAAATGAGGCGAACCGCCTGGGAATCGAACCCAGGGCCTTCCAATTGCCGGTCGGACGCTCTACCATTATGCTACGGACCCCACTCAATCACAAATCGAAATTCCTCCAAATAGGGCAGAAACCAATGCCCTCAGAGAGCACCCTCGCAAATCGTGAATATGCGCAAATAACTGCAATGACCGCGCAGT
>JAJOZX010001817.1:517500-612500 GCA_023014485.1 Bathynomus jamesi
CAATACAATGAACCTCTTCAGGCTTTCATAAACCTACTTTGTTATTTTATTTTATTTTTTATATGTACAAATTCATTGAACCAAGCTAAGTTTGATTCGTGAATAGTATTCATTGGAAATTATTTATCAACGCTGAAATGAAAGTAACCAGTTAACCACCGAGTAATGTACGACAATTATGCATATATATATATATATATATATATATATATATATATATATATACAGTATACTGTATATACTGTGTGTATATATATATGAAAATTATTTCACGAAAGTAACACGTGAAAAATATTTATGATGAATAAAACCACGAAGGAAAGGAAACAGAATGGCGCTCAAGCGCTTTCGTCTAATGACATCCTCAATAAGTATTCCTGAGGATGTCATTAGACGAAAGCGCTTGAGCACCATTCTGTGTTTCCTTTCCTTCGTGGTTTTATTCATCATATATATATATATGCGCCTCGGTGGTGTAGTGGTTAGCGTCGCTGACTACGAATCCATCGGCCCCGGGTTCGAGACCCGACGGCAGCCGGCGCGCAGCAAAACCCAGCTGTTCATCCTTCCACACAATAAAGAAAGTGGTTGGTAGGTAAATGGGTACCCTGGGTGGCCTAGTGGTTAAGACGCTGGGCTGCTGGTGGGGCGTGGTTCGGATTCCACGTTAAACTGTAGGTCTAAGGTGGAGTGAAAAGCTTGACCTTCGTCAGAATGAACAATTCGGGCGGAAGCTAACCAAAGGTTAACCAAAGGTTATATATATGATGTTTCGGTAAGATACGCATTGCGAATAATACAAGAACATTAGTTAAAATTGTATGCAGTTATTATTATTAGTAGTAGTAGTAGTAGTAGTATTATTAGTATTATTATTATTGTTAGTAGTAGTAGTGGTAGTGTTAGTGGTGTAGAGAGCGTTTTTTATTAATTTTATTGTTTTAACATGAAAAAATCTATTGGTTGATTTGCAAAACTTATGAATAGTGTAGCAATTTTATGAAAAATCCAACTTATTGCATAAAATCACGCAGCTAGACTGGGAATGGATCGACCCGATAATTGCCTCCTTTCATATCTCCACTTTCCGCTTTCTCATTTTATGCTTAAGATTGAGATGAAAATGACTGAGGGTGGGAAGAAACCTAAAGAAGGGCTGGGCCATTAGACATATGCCGATACATATAAATAATAATAATTCTAATATCTGTACACTTAAGTTCAAAGTATAACCAGATTTGGATCACCTGAAGATCGGGGCTCCCAGCCTTCTTTAGTTAGCTTTATAAGGCTAACTAACGAAAATATCACGACCTACTCTAACCAGTCGTCAAGGGCGTACAGTTGACCTAACGCCTGGTTAGGTTAGGTCGTGATATTTTCGTTAGTTAGCCTTATAAGGCTAACTAAAGAAGGCTGGGGGCCTTTATCTTCGGGTGATCCCCAGATTTGCCTGCGAATACAAATGTTAAGAAATCATACAGAAAAAGAGGTAAATTTAAACTGAAGCTCCAGTTACTAAAGTAGTTGAAAAATTAATAAATCTTCGGGCAGGATACCCAAACCCAACCTTGAAAATAACCTCATTTCCTATAGATTGTTTCTCATTTAATAATAATGCATTTTCCCTTTAATTAAGTCAAATAATTTTCTATACGACAAAATGGATCACCTGAAGATCAGGGCCCTTAGCCTTCTTTAGTTAGCCTTATAAGGTTAACTAACGAAAATATCACGACTTAACCTAACCAATCGTTAGGTCAACTGTACGCCCTTGACGATTGGTTAGGTTAGGTCGTGATATTTTCGTTAGTTAGCCTTATAAAGCTAACTAAAGAAAGCTGGGGCTCCTGATCTTCAGGTGATCCCGACAAATTTCTAATTCAGTTTAAGAACTGCTGAAGAATTAAATTTTTAGTAAAAATATATATATATATATATATATATTATATATATATATATATATATAATATATATATATATATATATTGCACAGTAAAGTTTCTGTTCTCTCTCTATATAATATATATTTTATTCAAAATTCTAATTTTTTTCAAATATGTTAAAGTGAATTAGAAATTGTTTATAAGAAAAATGTGAACCACGAATTAATTAAAAGAAGAAAAATGTGAACCACGAATTAATTAAAAAGTAAAGAATTAAATTAAAATTAAAATTAATGAATTGTCCTAAATTAATAAGAAACTAAGTCGACCATTTCTTAATTGGTATCGTTTTTATAAATAGCACATTTTGGGGGCATCGTGCTCACGTATGAATTTATGAACTGTATATTATTTACGTCGGGTATTACGTAATGTTGAGTTTTATCAAAGCGTTTTCTCTGAAAGAAGTGTTATAATTATATTTTTTAGGAATCTCCTATTATACTGGGTGCGTATACTGTAAAGCAGTGGTTCTCAAACTGGGGTACGCGAGGGAATCTTAGGGGGTACGCGAAGGGGTCCTGAAAATATAACCCTTTTAATTTTATATACGATTAACAAACGGCCACGAGTCACACGGTAGTAAAGAAAGTAAAAATCCTCTGTCTCTCTCTCTCGAAAATCCAGAAAATCTTGTAAAAGAACTCAAAGGGTACTTAAGAAGAAGAAAAAGTTTGAGAACTGCTGCAGTGTAAAGTAACGCGAGTGAAGAGACAAATCCGATTTAAATTTTATTAACGGCAGTGAACATGACCGAGTAATATTTATTACATGTACTTTATAACAACTGTATATCCATAGTAAGGTTCATAAGAGATTTTGAAAATGTTTTTACGCATTAAAAAAACAAGTTGAAGCGGCTCTTTTCCAAAATCCCGACCATTCTTTATATCGAGAAAGTTACATGTTAAACGCATAGGAAATTGAAAAAGTACGATGTTTTCATTGAACCATGATTTAGTGATTTTATTACATAACCTTTTGATTTTACAGCATGTGTTCAAAGTGTTTTCCACCATTTTGCAGGCACAGAGCAACTAGTCTACACTTGTTGTCGAACACTTTTGACAACAAGCACGTTGACTGCGGAGAGACTTTTCGAACGCACTGTGTGTGTGTATATATATATATATATATATATATATATGTGTGTGTGTGTGTATATATATATATATATAATAAAAAATTCAGTCATCCGAAATTCACGTGTTGCATGGGACTGATTTATGCCAAGTTTTTCTTTGTAACTCAAAGGAAAGTAAATTCTTAAATCTCTTCTATATATATATATATATATATATATATATATATATATTTTTTTTTTTTTTTTACTTGATTTTTCATGATATTTTATTTTATTTTTATTTTATATTACATTTTTATCGTTCTTATTTTCTTCATTTACATTAAATGATGCCCTAATTTTTTACTTTTTTAAAAATTATTTCATGACAAAATTTCCTTCTTCCTGTTGCAATTTTTATTATCAAACAAATATTTTTCATTAAATCTACGTTTTTACGATCGTTCCAAATTTTGTTTATATTTAACCTTTAAAAACATTATAAAAGGTTTTATTTTTAAATAATAAAATTTTTAAACAACGTGTTATATAATTTTTAACACGTTTTGGATCACCCTGTACTATTATTTTCACTGCAACTCCAATGATTTCTTTGGCATAAGATTTAAGCTTGATATTTTCGTTAGTCTTAACGAAAATATTACGATTTAACCCAACCAACTGTCAATGGCGGACATTTGACCTAACCGAGCATTCAATAACTTTCCCGTAGGTTTCGATTAATTTCGTTAGTGTCAACGAAAATATCACAATCAATCGTCAAGGGCGTACACTTGACCTAACCGAGCATTCAATAATTTTCCCGTAGGTTTCGATTAATTTTAAGTAACTTTTACCAAGTAATTTTTTCTATCCTACATGAATTCCATGTCATAGAGCACTTAAGCTGGTTTAACGTTGAATATGACATGTAGATTAACGTCTGCAGAAATGTGAAGTGGTTATTTAACAGATAATTATTATTCATTTCCACTTTATTTAAATTATTATTACCCAGCATTATCGGCTGTCGAACCCCCGACCTCAGATTATATATATATATATATATATATATATTATATATATGCGCCTCGGTGGTGCAGTGGATAACGTCGATGACTACGAATCCATCGGCCCCGGGATCGAGACCCGGTGACGGCAGGCGGCGCGCAACAAAACCCAACTGTTCATCCTTCCACACAATAAAAAAATTAGTTGATAGATAAATGGATACCCTGGGTAGCCTAGTGGTTAAGACGCTGGGCTACTGGTGGGGCATGGTTCGGATTCCACGTTAAACTGTAGGTCTAAGGTAAGGTGACCAGAATCCCGATTTTCGGCGGGACAGTCCCGCTTTGGAGAAGTGTGTCCCGCTAACGTATGGTGTCCCGAAATTGTCCCGCTTTTGGAGATATTGAGCAAAAATGTCCCGCTTTATTAATATTAGTACCAATAAGCTATTTCATGAATGGTTATTGACATACTTCGATTTTTTTTTAGGAGTTGCTGAAAAAATATATAACTTCGCAGTGTTATGGTTATTCAGCAAATTTGCTAATTAATGTTTTTAATGGTGTTTTCAAGCATTACGTAATACAAGACGAAAGTTGTCAGTTTGCAATGGTGGAAAAGTGGTAATTTGACGCCGACTCTGTTTCGTTATTGTCTCTTATTTGATTTTTATTGTTAGTATTGTATATATATATATATAAGCTTATATATATATATATATATATATATATATATATATATATATATATATATATATATATATATATGTATATATATATATATTTGGTACAACAGAGAATGGACATATACATATGTATGTCATATGGGGGCTTGTTTTTTGCTGAAATTAACATCGAAATAACTGCTTACGATGCCACGAAAACGTATTTTTTGAGTATTGCAATTTCAAAATTTTCTCAACCGCGGCAGGGGTCGTCCCGCTTTTAATTTAAAAAAAATCTAGTCACTTTAGTCTAAGGTGGAGTGACAAGCTTGACCTTCGTCAGAACGAACAATTCGGACGGAAGCTAAACCAAAGTTTATATATCTTGAGCTTCACAAACGACAGTATTTTATGCATATACAAAATTATGTCATTAAATTAAGTTGGTCGCTCGCTGTCTAAGGCACAGGATTGAATATTCGATTTACGACAATATTTATTAGGATTGAACGTGCATTTTACATCGGTATTCACTAGGATTGAACATTCGTTTTACAACACTAGTCACCCTTTACATACAAATTGTACAGGGTGGCGCAAAAGTCGCGCACCACAGGAATTTTCAGTGTTGATTAAAATATGGAGCGATCGGTTAATCGGTCCGTACTTCTTTGATGATAATGTGACAGATGACACTTACTGTATATGCAAATGCTGCAGCAATTTTTAATGCCTATTCTGTACGACATTCCATTGCCACAACGGGCACACCTATGGTTCCAAAAGGACGGTGCACTGCCTCATTTTGCAATCATCGTTCGTAACTTTTTAAATGTGACGTTCCCAAGCAAGTAGATTGGACGGCGAGGTCCAGTCGAATGGCCACCAAGGTCACTAGACCTAACGCCTCTTGACTTCTTTCTGTGGGGACATCCCAAGTCGGTCGTCTATACTGTTCGTCCCAGAAACATAGAACATTTGAAGGAGAAAATCAGATCCGAGTGTGAGAAGATCAGCATAAGCATGTTGAGAAAAATTCAAACATCATGTTTGCATCGATTCTAAACGTTCATCCAGGTTGATGGCCAGCAATTCGAACATTTACTTTAATTTGTCCTATGGTCCGCGACTTTTGGGCCACCCTGTATATTATTTGAAAAATTGCGACAAGCGTTTTGAAAAGTTATATAATTTATATTGAGAACATAAATTTAGGGGCCTTTTCGGTTTGGCCCCCCCGGCAGTAAAAAAATACAAAACAGCGGTTTTTACACAATTAATATGTATTAAATATCAGAATATTACATTTTAGCTTGGAGAAATTAGGAATTCAGCCAAACCTAATCTAACCTAACTTTTATTAATTGTATTGTATTCTATCAGGTTTGTGCAGAATCGCTCTTGAAGACTCCAATTAAATTAGATTGTAACTGTACAGTGGAAATCGATGAATCGTATTTTACGAAACGAAAAAACACTATTTCAAAATTCTCATTATGAAGTCTTATTTTTGAATTCTTTAATTTTTATTTTGTCTCATATTTGAAAAATGTCTTATTTCTCCAAGTTAAAATGTAATATTCTGATATTTAATACATATTAATTGCATAAAAAATGCTGTTTTGTATTTTTTTACTGCCGGGGGCCAAACCAAAAAGAGCCAAATTTAGAATTATTCCATCAACAAAATTTAATCATGTCATGATTCAATATATTGGATCCTGACATCAAGGACGATATAACGAATTTTGTGGGCGGAGTTGGCGATGCCACCTCAACCTTCATTTGTGAATATCTCAGCACTGATTTAAGTGCACATACGTTACTTTATAGTCAATTCATCATAACAAACTTTATTTCTGAATACACAGTTTTTTTTTCTACATTGCTCAAATGTGTGTAATTTATTTACCAGATTTTAAATTTAGTGACGGTTTTCGATACTATATATAATTTTTTCATTATTTCTTTACAAGGGCGACGTGCCATTTATTTCATTCTTAGAACAAAAGCAGCTTCATAATTTATCTCTCTTGTCGAACCGAAATCATATCATATATATATATATATTATATATATATATACAGTAACCCCTCACTAATTCGACAACCGCTAATTCGAATTTCGCTTTAATTCGACAAAGTGTTAGTCGAATTAATATTTTTCAAAATTCAAATTATATTAAAACATTTCGTAAAATGTACGAAAAAAATTCGAATAAAATTCACGCGTGAGTCGAATTGCGTGCGATACTTTGCCAGGCTGTGAAGCATCAACTTGTTGCTTCAGAGAGAGTTTGCGATAATTAATAGAGTACTGTAGGGCAATTCGTTGCAGTGTAAATAGTGTACAAATTAAATTCGACAGTGTTTAAAAATTTAAATTAAATTAACGTTTATTTAATAATTGTTTTAAGACATTTTATGCAGTAATTTGTAGTGCCTGCGTTTTATTATTTATTTTCTTCATTATTTATTTACGCTTCTTCCAACTTTACTATATCTCTATTGCTCTTTATTTCATTTAACTGTACACTCTCGTTACTCATTTTCGCCGTGCAGTATTATTATTCCGGTAGCGACGCCGAGTTCTGACTCTAAAAGACCGTTAGAAAGCAGAGGGACGGGGGAAGGTATATTAACACTCATTAACACTTATTACGTTTTATTAATTTCGAAATTGGTTTAGTTAATTAGGGGATATGCGAGTATGAAATATTACTAAATATATTTAGGTCGGAGAGGGACACTCACTAAATTAATCTTACGTTACATTAAATCAACCTATCGCGTAAGGCGTTGCCTCAAGACTCAAAACCGTTATAGGGTAGTCCACTCTCAAAGCCTATTCAGTATTACCAACCCTACCCATTTTAAACAATTAGTTTCATAATTATTAGTAAATGATTTACATTAAACATTATCTTATTTAATTAAACAAAATTTAATATTCTTAACTAAGCATTACTACAAATTAAAGTTCAGTAAATTAAAATTTTACAATTGGCAATTAAAGATACAGCGCATTAGTTGATCCTCCCAGCAAATGTAAGAGGAAATTCGTGAGCAGCATAAGGTGTCGATTTATTCACTGTCGAATTAGCGAGGGGTTACTGTGTGTATATATGTATATATATATATATATATATAGAGAGAGAGAGAGAGAGAGAGAGAAGAGTTCATTTCCAAAGCGCCATATATCCATTTCTTTTAATTTTTGAGAAAAACAGCATTTTATGTATTATATATAACTGCGTTTTGAGAAAAAATGACAAATTCATTAGTTAAAGTAATGAGAGAAATCGCACTTTCCTATCATAAAAAATCGTGCCTTATGTGACAATACATTATATTAACCACCATTTCGTGACGATAACTCGAAAGTTGCTGATTTGGCGTTTATCGCGTTTTGGAACTAAACTCTTCATATACAGGGTGCTCAAAAAGTCGCACTACACTTGGAAATACATTCTACATTTACAACTGTAGTGCGATTTTTGAACACCCTGTGTGTGTGTATATATATATATATATATAGAGAGAGAGAGAGAGAGAGAGAGAGGTTTATGCTAAGAATGATTGATTTTAATAATTTATGTAGATTGGGGAAAGTGCAAATGAAGATTTTAAGAAAGTAAAGTGGTAGTTGCTACTTCGCGAGAAGACTCCAGAAGAAATATTATCTACGGTTTAATGGAAACTGAAACTAAACCCAGAGTGTTGAACTATGTTCCAAAGATGCAATAAAGAAAAGGGAAAAAACAAACCATAAAAATTCTTCACATATGCAGAACTGAAGCAAGAAGACTCAAACTAAAGGAAAAAAAAACATGCGAATTTACCTCTGTGTTTAGCACCCCTATCTAAGTCCGACAAAAAAGAAAAAATTCTAGGTGAATTCTTTGACATGGATACAAATCAGCCAAGAACAAGTTTGGATACGAATCTATTAATAGTTTAGAGTTCTTGGAAGGAGATGTAATTGAGGTTCTACTACAAATACGAGAAAATTCAGCACCAGGGTCAGACGCATGGAGTGGCACATTTCTGAAGAAATGTAAAGAGAGTATTGTCAATACTTACTATGGAGAAAATCGCTTGACACAGGACAAATTCCACTTCCATTAAAGAACGCGAATATTGACCCTTTATTCAACTATCGGCCATTAGCTCTCACCTCCCACCATTTAAAGTGCTTCGAACGGTTAATTAGAAGCAAAATTGTTTGTTACCTAAAAGAAAAGCATTTATCCAATTCGAACCAACATAGCTTTAGGGTTGGAAGGTCATGCCTATCACAATTATTAGATCACCAGAAAAAATACTGGAAATATTGTGTCGAGAACGAAACATAGTTGTAATATATACGTGTACCTTTTACTAAAGCATTCGATAAATGTAATCATGGAATTATAGGACACAAACTTAAGAATACAGGAATTAGTGGAAAGCTGGGACGATGGATGTTTAAATTTCTGACTCAAAGAAAAATAAAGAATAGTAATAAATGGAGTCAAATCTGAAGTCTCAGAAGTAGTGAGCTCTGTCCCACAAGGTACAGTATTAGCTCCCTTGAAGTTTATAATAATGAGTGCAAACATTGATGCAGATACTAAGTACAAAAAGATATGCAAAGGAATATCAAACGAGGGTGACATATAAAAGTTGCAAAATGACATTGAAACGTTATTCAAGTGAGCAGAAGACAATAATATAAAGTTCAACAAAGAAAAATTCCAATTTATAAGATATGGTAACCCATGATGATACCAAACTCACAAGTCAGGGGTCTTGGAGTAATAATGTTATTGGATGCAGAATTCAGAGAGCACTACAACATTAAAATTACAACAGCTACAAAAGTAATGGGAATTA
Organism: Bathynomus jamesi; assembly: GCA_023014485.1. Lineage (NCBI taxonomy): Eukaryota > Metazoa > Arthropoda > Malacostraca > Isopoda > Cirolanidae > Bathynomus > Bathynomus jamesi. The sequence goes on from JAJOZX010001817.1 coordinate 527,059, forward strand.
TCTGCAGCAGCTTCTACAGCAGAAAAACAAACATCGTACTAAAATTATGGAAGAGTTTAGCCCTACCAATAACTGAGTATTGCTCAATTCTTAAGCCTATACAGAAAACGAGATATTATAAACATAGAAGCCATACAAAGAACTCTTACGTCTAAGGTAAAGGAAATGAAAGATGAAGGTTACTAATCTCAACTATACTCCCTGAAACTCTACTCTCTGGAAAGAAGACGCGAGCGGTGCACAATAATATATGTATGGGAAATAATCGAGGGTTATGTTCCTAACCTTAGAAATGAGATAGAAAAACACTGGAATGAGAGAAGAGGCAGATTCTGTACTATTCCAACTGCGATGAGACAGGGAACCACGAAAACGGGAATGGAAAATACCATGAGAATACGAGGCCCGAAATTCTTCAATATATTGCCAAAATAAGTGAGGAACCTCCAGCACACCAACCTGAATTATTTCAAGAACCAGCTGGACAGGTTCTTGTACAAAGCCATGCGTGGCTGGCTATGAGGGTAGAAGGAGAGCGGAAACCAATTTCCCCCTTCACTAAATCCTGCAAATCCTGCAAATCCTCAAGTATCTCAAGTATGCTGGTTGGTTAAAAATACATGCTAATTGCTTAAAAATGTATTCTGAAATGATATATTACTATTATAAGCAGTACTTTTGTATAAACAATTCTTTTTTGTGGTTATAAAGAGGAAAATTGCTTTGCGTAACGCGCGGTTATGTAGGTAGTATTTGCGAATTATTTGATTATATAATGCATTTTCTCTCGTTTGGCCTGATTATGCAGAGGTTCACTTTACAAAAAGTTGGACACTTGCTTGAAAGTGTAATGAATTATTTTTTTCTGTTTCTGATTATGTATTATGGTTGCGTAATATTTTTGTTTTCACATGATATTTTAATAAATAATAATAATAATAATTGTAATTAGTTCAGACTGGAACTTATTTTATTCCGAGCTTTTGAAAAAAATGTTAACTAGTGCAGTTTCTTCGAAAGCTCAGGAAAAATGAGTTCCGTTCAAGAGCGAAACTTGAAAGGAATAGTTTTGGCCTCCTTGATGGCTTAGTGGTAAGATGTAGGACTCAGGGCGTTGTTTTGGGACGTAGGAGCGAACCCTCCTTGGGGCTGCACAATTTACTTCAGTAATAAAATATATATATATATATATATATATAATATCAAAATTAAGAACATAGAAGATAACCAGATAACAAGAAGTAGAATACTACTAAAAGTAAATATTACGCAAAAGGGTACTGCAGATATCGGGATGGACAATTCATCTATGCACATCCCACATTATGTAACACACCTTATGCAAGAGGCTATTGCAAATTTGAAAAAAGTGAAAGTTCCACCAAATTACTCTCTGCAACACCTATGCAAGATATGGGAGGTGGAAATACGGACAAAAATGCTGTTACCACCACCCTCAAAAGAACGCAACAGGTGAACAGGAAAAACGAACATCAAAGAGGGCTACCAATTTTTTAGACGTAGCCAACACAAGTTGAACACAATTCAGCTGCTAAATACCATACAGCAAATACAAAGGTAGCTGACAAATATAGGAATCCGAGAGCCGGACAGAAGGCACGGACAAAGCCACTTCATGCGTTATCGGGATAACAGGTACCGACAAAGATAAAGAAAGGCAAATTCTCGGAGGACCACATGACAACGAAACCGGCACTACTATTGGAAAACGAATCGAATGTATGTGAAAATGATAGAGAAAAAATAAAACTAATCCTAACCAACATTCATGGTCTTAAATCAAATCATTCCTCGGACAAAGTTTTATACCAGAAAGGACTCATGCAAGAAACCGGAGCAGACTTTGCATGTTTCACGGAAACCCATCTAAAGGACTGCCAGGCGAACTGTGAACACTGTGAGTTCTGTATTGACAAAAAAGAAATACAAATTGACAACTATAACATCCTCCGAGCCGACAGAACAGTGAGACGTAAAGGAAGATGTGCTATTTACACACGCAAAAGGCATATGGCAGAAAAGACTAGAAGTACCTCAAACAGCTACGTAGAATGTGTAGCAGCAAAAGTTGAAAAATTAAATATGGTGCTAATTGTAATATACAGACCCCTGAACACGCCAACCTCAAAATTCTCTGATTCCATTACAGAGGTAAGAAACTGGGTAAAACATCTACACTCTCCAACCCAAAATATTTTTCTCTGTGGTGATTTTAATTTTCCATTCATGAAATATAAAAGAAAAATATATGTTTACACCAGGACAAGGGGGGCACACTGGAAAACGAGAAGCAGGTAAATATGCTACTAGCTCTGGCTGATGAATTTATGTTAACACAAGAAATAACAGAAAACACAAAAAAAAACTGCCTAGAATTGGTGTTCACAAACATCAGCAACCTAATTGATAATGTAGAAATATCCCCAACTATAATATCAGATCACAATATTATTGAAATAACAACCAATATAAAAGCAACAAGAAAGGAAAGAACACGAACAACAGAAAGAAGCAAATTCGAAATTTTAAATTTTCACTCCAAAGCTATAAACTATGAAGATATTGCATCCAGCATGGAAGTGATAGATTGGAAACCCATCTTCGAGGCCAAGACAACGGAAGAGATGCTAACGGCCTTAGAGGAGAAGACTCTGGAAATTGTGGAGAGACATGTCCCAAAAATACAACAAAGGGGAAAGAGAAGCAGGTTCGAAAGACAAAAGAGGTCATTGTTCTGAAAGAAAAAAAGAGTGACTGCAAAATTAAGTAACTGTAAAGATAACACCAGAAAAATATTAAATGATAAACTGTAGAGTATCGATGACGTCATACAGGAACTAATTGAGAAGCATACAGAAAAAGAAGAAGGCGACGTTATAGAGGTGATAAAGGTTAACTCAAAGTACTTTTATAATTTTGCAAAAAGGAAGTCAAAAAACCATGTGACTAATTGGACCTTTGAAAAACGAAGACGGTGCTTTATCTGATGATCTAACAGAAGTATCCGAAATATTAAGAGCTCAGTACGAATCATCTTTCAGTATCCCAAAAGCTGACAAACTGATATGCGATAGAAACGCGTTCTTTGAAGAAGAACTACAAGGGGAAAGTATAACGGCAGGGCATTTTCGTTTAGGTTCGAGAGTGAACGAAACATTTTGGAAAATCTTAAGTACATGGAAAGTATAAAACATAATTGTTAAATACGCATGTAATTTTTGGAAAAAAAACATGAATTTAAATGTCTATTCAATTCGGAATTAAGTTCGGATAAAAAAATGCCAGACACTAGGGAAGAGAAAATGTAAAGATTTCAATTTTAAACGAAACGAAATCCTTCCTTTACACGGCTCGCATTCCTCCACTCCCTCGAAACAAAGAGAGGAGGCGTTTACAAAATGTAACATTCGTTTACGTAGTAAATGAAAGGACTCCGTTCAAAGTAAATTGTTGCCTTTATTAAAAGGTTTAAGTGGCACATAAAATTACACCTTATAAAAGGTAAATAATTCCCACAAATAGGATCTATCAAAAAAGAGAATCTTATTTGGGCTATATAAAGATTTTGCGCATGACAACTAAATCGAACCATAGAACACAGAGAGGGTATGAGAGAAAAAACTGTTAAGGCAGTGCAATCCAAACTGTGGAAGAATAAAGATCGTTCTCACGGACCCTGTGGTTTTAAAATTAGATAAGAATTAAAAGTAAATTCTTCCTGTAAGAACATAAAACGAGTTTTTAACGAAAGTGGCAAGTATATAAAATTATGGGTCTTTTCGGTTTGACGGCCTATAATATTTTTTAACATTACTTGTTTTTTATTGTCCAGTTTTAATCGAGGATTTCAAAAATAACATTCATGTTTTAGAGAAACAAATAGTGAGGCAGTTATATGCAATTTTACAAATTTAAAATATATATTTTTAAACCTTATTGGGATCTTTTTGGTTTAACAGCAGGCGAAAAAAACCGAGTCATGGCTACGGGACCGTCAAATTCTAGACTCTACCAACTGGTTAGGTTAACTGAATGCCCAGTTAGGTTAACAGAATGCCCGATTAGGTCAACTGTACATCCTTGACGATCGGTTAGGTTAAGTCATGCTATTTTCGTTAGTTTACTGTCAAAACAAACGAAAATATCATGACTTAACCTAACCAATCGTCGTGAGCGTACAGTTGACCAAAAACTTTCAGGGATTTTGGAATCTTCAAGCGTATATGATATTCTCTAAACTAAAATGGGTTAATATGTTTTAAATGACATGGGCTGGACCTGTAAATCAAAATAACTTTTTTATGAGGTAGTTTTAGTCGCTTTATTCAAATTTGTCACTCATTTTTTGTGCAAACTATTGTAGAAAATAATAATAATAATAATATAGATATATATATATATTTAGTGTATTTGTAGGCGGGGATGGTATGACGTCATATTACTCTGCGACTTAATTAGTTTGTTGGTTTCTGTTCTGGCTATTTTTTTTTCTAATTGGATTCAGTTTGGTGGTGTTTGTGATAGAATTATGACGTGCCGTTCGTGTGGTTTCGACTTTGAGAACTTGATTCGTCATGTGCCCTAGATGATTAATTGAATGCCCGGTTAGGTCAATTGAATGCCCGGTTAGGTCAACTGAATGCCCGGTTAGGTCAACTGAATGCCTGGTTAGGTTAATTACATGCCCAGTTAGGTTAATTGCATGCCCAGTTAGGTCAACTGTACGCCCTTGATGATTGGTTAAGTCGTGATATTTTCGTTAGTTTAAACGAAAATAATGAGCAAACTTTTCTGGTTAATTTTGAGGTGTTTTGCACGTTACCTGTGGTAATGCGTCGTTTACGAGATCTCGTAACATGAACATGTTAGGTTATGCTTTATTGTATAAAATGTAGTCAAAAATACATTTTTCAAGTGTATTTTGGTGTGCTTTGTTCGAATATGACCTTCATTTCTTGTGCAAATGAACAGAAATACAGTTGTCATTGCATGGCCCAAACACGTATTTCTGTTCATTTGCACAAGAAATGAAGGTTATATTTGAACAGAGCACACCAAAATACACTAGAATATTACATAAAATATATCTTCAAAATTTTCTAGCGACATCCGGCACTGCCTTTATAGTCCTACGGCAAGCACTGATCTTGAAGTAACGGGTATACAAACAACCGAACGAACGAGACCTTTAAACGTACGAACGAACGAACGAACGAGTGAATTTTAACCCCATAAATTGCTCAAAATGGTTTCCAAAGGTCAGGTAAACGCCCTGAAATCAGAAATGAAGGATCTAGCAAATAAGTATAATTCCCTCTTTGACTTAGTGCACAAAAGTAATAGTGTAATCAAAGACCTTGAGGTAGTAATAAAAGTTGTATAACATAATAACGAATTGTTAAAGAGGGACAATGCAAGACTGGAATATAGAAATGTAGAGCTCGAAAAGAGCATTCAGTATGCACACGACGAGATCAAGGATCTTAACTCTAGTCTAAACTCGCTTACTAAAAATAATCGTAGCATGGAGATGATAAAAAGCGAGCACGATTCAATTAGGAATAAATTAAACAGCCTAGACGATAATTCACGTGTCAATAACTTAATCATAATGGAGGTATCTGAAATGAATAGAGAAACAAACGGCGAAACGAAGAAAAAGGTGGAGGACATAATAAAATATAGACTGAATTTGGGGAATATTAAGATCAAAAGTGCTTTTAGATTAAAAAAACAAATTCCACCACAAAAAGCAAATTCTAGAGTTAAAGACACGACTGTATCTAAGACGCCCACTTCAGCTATAAAAGTAATATGTGAGGATGAAACTCACAGGGATTTAATACTAAAAAACAAGAAAGCTGAAAGGATCAAAAATCTTCGTCAATGACGACGTATGTGAGGAAACACGTAAAATTCGTAAAGAAAAGCTCCCTAAACTCATAGAAGCGAGGAGACTCGGGAAAGTTGCCTACTTCCTTGGAGCGAAGTTAATTATTAAAGAAAGAGAGACTCCTCCAACGCGGAATACTTCGGTCAAAAGAATTCACCTTGTTAGTGAAGAAGCATTCGAAGCTATGAGAACTACGAAAACGCCAGCCGACAGTCGGCACACAGGAGGCCTGCGAATAACTCCGCATACAATCTCAACAGTCGACTTTCCCATTCTCGGCTCAACTGGGCGGTAACCCCTCATTCCCGTATCCTGTATTTAGTGAAATTGTTTGAGAACTACTGTTAAATGGCTTTCATCGATAAAGACTTTCATAGTATATGTGCCGTTATTAATCATTTCAATTCATTACCAAAAAATTCTGTATCCAGTTTAGAGAATCTAGAACAGGAATCTGGTGTAGGCAATTGCATGGTCTCATCGATGGATGAGTTTAATGCCTTTGTATTACAAAAAGATATTTATAAAATTCTTTCTGTGCTAAATCTAAACATTCGAAGCTTACCTAGGAACTATAACTACTTAGTGGCCCTTTTGGAAACTTCTACTTTGGAAATTTAGTGTTATAATTCTCACGGAAACCTGGTTAAATAGTAGTATTAAAAACCTATATAATATAGATAATTACGTTGCTTATCATACTGTAAGAGATGGTCAGATTGGTGGGGGTATCTCTGTGTATGTGCATCAAACTTACGACTCTAACGAAGTATTTTCTCTATATAATAGTGACAATGAAAACCTGATTGTGAATATAAAAGACAAAAGTAATGTACAAGGTGGGCCGTAAGTTTCCATACATAGGAAAAATAAACATTTTTTTATGGACAACCATTTTTATTTATATAATATGCTCTACATGGTTGCCATTGTTTTGAAAACACATTTCAATACGTGTTCCCCACTGTTGATGAACACGCATTAGCACAGTTGACGTTATGCTTGTAATGGCGTTGGTGATACGTTCCTTTAGATGATTTATGTCTCGTATCTTTTCCTGATACACCATGGCCTTCAAGTGCCCCCAAAGATAGAAATCAAGGGGGGTGAGATCTGGGGATCTGGGAGGCCACTCCACAGGACCACGCCGACCAATCCAAGCATCCGGAAACTGCTGATCCAAACACCGACGCACGTATTTAAATTTTCCTATGTATGGAAACTTACGGCCCACCCTGTATATTCTGTCCATGCAATATATAGGTGTAATACTAATATCAATAGCTTTTTAATTCACTTAGATAACATGTTATGCAACTTTCATAAATCGAATGCCATAGTTGCGGGTGACTTCAACATCAGTTTGCAATCTGAAGCAATCTCTCATAAATTTTTAAACTTAATGAATTCTTTCTATCTTAGTCATTCTATTACCAAACCCACTGGAGTCTGCAGCTATGGCAATCGAATAACAGAATCTACGACTGATAATATATTTGTAAATAGTAATGCCCTCGTAAATTCTGGAATTATAACCACAAACATCAGTGATCATTTCCCTACTTACGCTATATTCAATAACATTGTTCAGGTTGCGGACAAAACAACTATTGATTACAGAATATTCTCAGAGGTTAACAAAAGAAAATTTATTGGGGCTGTAGAAAATACTCGACTTGACTGTGATGAACCTTTAAATGACCCAGATCATATGCTTCAGTTCTTCTATGACACCTTATTCCATATTTTTAATATTTGCTTTCCTTTAAGGAGAAAAACAGTTTCGCCCAAAAGTGTCGCAAATCCATGGATCACTCCAGGAATTATCACTTCAATAAAGAACAGAGATAAATTGAGGGGTCGCGCGTCTTAAGGTACCTAAGCGCCACCACAGGCGAAAACGTGTTTTTGATGGCTATCACTATTCTATTTTCACCCTTCCTCCATCGCCTGGTTTGGGTTATAATGACCTTACGACACTAGAAGTATGGTTGAAAACCTTATGAAGCGAACTACTTTTTTCACCTCTATCGCCAGCCAAAAGTTCACCCAAAGTTCGGCATAATAAGAAAATAAAAAAAATAAAAAATATATATATATAAAATATGAAAATCTTCCAAAAACATATCAACATCTTCATTATCATACTTAGAACTCTAATTTAGCCAAAAATGAACGTTCTAGCTCAATTAATAACAGAGATACTATTGCCAGAATATTGCTGAACTTTTGAGGCGATTTCTGACGAATTTTAATTTTGGCGCTTAGGTACCTTAAGACGCGGGACCCCTCAATTATTCAAATTGCAATTACAGAGCAAAATTCCTAAAATACAATATACTCAATACAGAAACAAATTAACTAAAATAATCAAAATTGCAAAATATAACTATTATAACAATCAATTTTCCAGACATAAAGGAGACATGAAAAACACTTGGACAACCATAAACAATCTTCTCGGAAAACAAATTAAAAAAATTCAATAGAGAAATTAAATGTTGATAATAAAGAAATTACTGATGATACTGCTATTGCAGACTCTTTAAATGCACATTTTACTTCAATAGCGGATAAGCTTCGCTCACAATTAATAAATAATGATCACTCACCTCTAGAATATATGCCACCCAGCCCACTAAATTCATTTTCTTTTGTTCCTGCTACCTCTACTGAGGTCCAGAATATTATTGATAAATTAAAAAATACAAAAAATAACATTCATAACATTCCTGTACCTACAGTATATTGAAACTTGTTAAAGATAAGATATATGTAAGTTTGGCTAAAATTATCAATCAAAGTATTTCCAAAGGAATATTCCCATCAATGTTCGGCAAAGTTTTTCAAAAAATTGTAAAAAGTAGAATGCAGCGATATTTAGAATCCTACAATTTATTATCTCCAAATCAATATGGCTTCCGTAATAATAAAACAACGGAAATGGCTATTTTAAATCTTATGGAAAATGTAAATATAGCTAAGGAGAACAAAGAAATAATGATATCAATATTTATGGATTTGAGTAAGGCGTTTGATGTAATAGACCATAATATTCTACTTAATTAATTACAGTATAATGTTACGGCTTTAGATGAGCAATCAGTGATTGGTTTAAAAGTTATTTGTTCAATAGATATCATTTTGTATCAGTAAATAAAGTTTGCTCAACTAAAGCGCTTGTCAAACATGGTGTGCCACAGGGCTCAGTTCTGGATCCACTGTTATTTTTATTATATATAAACGACCTTCCACGTTCATCTGATATACTGAACTTCATAATGTTTGCAGATGATACAACTGTCTCTTTTTCTTGCAAAGATGTTAATACAGCTAAGAATATATTTCATTCAGAATTCAGCAGTGTAATGAAATGGTTGACCCCCAATAAACTCTTCCTAAATACCAGTAAAACAAATTTCATGATATTTACTAATAAAAGAAATGTATATCTTGATGAACTTAATGTTAATGAAATCGCCATAAAGGAGTGTACTGTAACAAAATTTCTTGGTGTAATGCTAGATAAGAATTTGCAATGGATTGATCATGTAAATTATATCGCGAAAAAGATTTCAAGGAGCGTTGCTATAATGTTTAAACTTAGTAAATTATATCGCGAAAAAGATTTCAAGGAGCGTTGCTATAATGTTTAAACTTAGAAATGTAGTCCCTAAACAAGTTTTATTGACTCTATCATACTCTTGTTCTTCCTTATATAACATACTGCACCCTTGTTTGGGGAAACTCCGCTAACAACGCATTAAATGTTATCTTTGTCATCCAAAAACGAACAATAAGGTTGTTGGTTTACGTCGTCGTCGTCGGCCTAGGCAAGCTACGGCTTGGGACCGTAGCGCATCTATCCGGTATAGGTTAACCTGGATGATGTAGCCATAAGCACTGCCGCTAGTTAAGTGCCAACCAGTGATTATCTCACTAGCCGTATTGAGTCCGTTAGGCGAAACTGCGACAGTACCAAAGGTGGAAAATATAACCTTTGGTTTTCTATTATTTATTTGTAAAATGGACATGGTATTAGATTAAAATAAATATTTGAATATAAATAATTAACTGACAATTGTGATATATAATTAATTATGTTTACATACAATAAAATAATATAGTATACATAAAATTAGTATTAATGTGGTTCACAATTGAATTATGATGGGTAACTAATTTAAAATGAATTTATAACTATTCCGAAATTCAAGACTGTAAAATTAACATTTATCTTGAAACTAAAATAAGAGTATTCACTACAAGGTTATTATCTGATGCTGATTTCCTTGATCACTCTAGTGCATTATTTAAAGAACTAAACCTACTAAAGCTCAACGATATAACCAAACTGGCACATTTTATTTTTATTTACAAGTGTAAGAACAAAATCATTAATTTGCAATGGGTAAATAGATATTTTGTAACTCATCAAGAAATCCACTCGTATCAGACCAGAAATAGATCAAAGCTTGTTATACCTCAATTTAGATTGTCTTCATCTCAAAAACTACCCATTTTTATTGGATTGAAACTATGGAATGACTTTCATGCCGATATAAAAAATATTGTGGATGTAAATTTGTTTGAAACCAAGTTGAAATCCCGATTAATAATGGCATACTAACAAAAATCTAGGATTAATGTCAACTAATAATGTTTAATATTGTCCATTAATATTGTTTAATATTGTAATACATGTTTTAACTATTAATAATACTTATTTACTTATTCATTTATTTATTATTATTAATTAATAACAAGTAGCTGCTTATTTTTAATAAGAGCCCAGTAAAGCCTAAAGCTTAAGGGCCAAATTAAATAAAATAAATAGGTGAGCTTCACAATTATTCATGTCATTGTAAATTGAAAAATGTATTTATTTTATTATTATTATTAATAAAGGTTATTCTATTATTCTATAGAAAAATGTATTTTTTATTTCAACTTCAGGCCATGTCATTTGCGACATAATTACCCTAAAATGTATATCTGCCTCACTATTTGTTTCTCCAAAACATGAATGTTATTTTTGAAATCCTCGATTAAAACTGGACAATAAAATACAAGTAATGTTAAAATATATTACAGGCCGTCAAACCGAAAAGATCCAAAATTATACAGTGCTGTCATAATAAAGCGTGCGGTAATTAAAAAGCAAAGATCGTTGCTCTAATTCTGCATAAAGTACACGCCTCGCTTAGCTAAAAATGAAAGTTCGCCTCTGAAATAATTCAACTAAATCTTCCTCTAAAAAGACAAAAGAAAACGAATTAAATAAAATAAGGCGTAAAATTCGTCTCTCCATAAAAGTACACGCCCCGAGTGAGCTAGAAGCGAGTGTTTGCGTGAATTAAAGATTCAAAAAGTATACGTACATAATTACAAGAAATTAAAAACCATACACAAAAGGGTTTACATCCACAAGATAAGTATCTGACGTTTTGTAATTAATGACATTATACATTCATTTGTATTCTCTTATCGTATACATTATACCCAGTTATTTAAAGGTCTTGTATTAATATTGAATCTCAGAATTCTTAAGACAAAGGTTAATTGTCTTAAACATCTTTTATTTAAAGGAAGTAATTGATGTTGAAATCCATATAATTGAAAGGATAGGGAACCAATAGTGTTCTAAAATTTTAGTCAATTGAAATTGCATTTTAATTTTGTAGTATGGGCGCGATTAATAAATTTTTAGGTACTTACGTATTATCGGGACTATCAGACTGTTTATTATGTATTTTTGTTCCCGTCATTTTCGTTTAAACTAACGAAAATATCACAACTTAACTTAATCAATCATCAAAGGCGTACAGTTGACCTAACCAGGCATTCAATTAACCTAACCGGGCATTCAGTTGACCTAACCGGTTAATTGAAGGTTAACTGAATGCCCGGTTAGGTTAACTGAATGCCCGGTTAGGTCAACTGTACGCCCTTAATGATTGGTTAGGTTAAGTTGTGATATTTTCGTTAGTTTAAATGAAAATGACGAGAGCAAAAATACATAATAAACAGTTTGGTAGTCCCGATAATACGTAAGTACCAATTTTTATGATCTGACATTTTACCATAAGGCTGTATTCAATTAAACAACTACTAATTGTAGATTAAATTGTCTAACAGTCATATTTTGATTGGTTCACGTTAATTCAAAAAATCAAATTCTTGAAGTAAGAATCAATGCCTCACGTGTCATTTCCATAAACAAATATTTATTACTGCTAAAATTGTTATTTGCATTATAATTGATTTTAAGTCTTGACTACTATTTTTGTAAAAAGGTGTATAATTATCCCCCTAAATGCGAATTAACAAAGAAATACAAAAGTATAAATATCATCAATGATACTTGGGGTAAAACGAATGAGCTGGTTTAATTGACAACAGGTCAAAGAAAGGTATAATTAATACGAATAAATTCATAATTAAAAGTAAATACATAAAGTATAACCGCAAAATAAACCACCTTGTTACGTCAATATATATATATATATATATATATATATATATATATATATATATATATATATATATATATATATATATATAATACACTACAAACTGCAAACTCTCGGTCTCACTTGGGATTTGAATTCATTCTCTGAGGATACAAATTTTGCAAGCCATATAGCAACTTGGTGGGAAAATGCCATTTTTGTGATATCCATCACTTGTTTGAACAATATTTTTAGCTGAGAATGTGAGTATTGCGGCATAGTCAGTTAACATGAAACAAATTCAAAGCAGAGAATATTACTCGTTGTTTCAAAAAAGGGATTTAACCTTGTTTTGACTTTATATATAATATTTTGCCAGGTCGAGGAAAGGATAATCAATTCTTATTCACCTTCCTCCTCATTTGACGGAAAAAATCATGATCGAAAAGACACTGAATTAGACCACATTTGGGCTTAGTGAAACATGGTATAATTAGCACCATACATTTTATGAGGAATAGGATTTCTTCTTATAAATGAAAATGTTTCAATAACACTTTTGGTGAATTATCTTCCACAAGCTCCAGGCGTGTACACTCCTGAGGCTGCACTGCTGGCGACTAATGTACAGTATACACATTCAATATCTGATTTTATTTTGGTCGTTCCGTGCAATCTACACCTGTTATAAATATATATACACCTGTTATAAATATATATTATAATAAGTGTGGATTACGGGTATATTATACCAGTACTGCTCGGTCTGCCAGTAATGGTAAGGTCGGTGGTATCGAGTGATGTAATTTCTCGCAGTAATACACGTTTGGAGTTCTGATTTAGTAACTTGTCTCTTTTGAAGGATCCACCGGCAATGTCTCAATTCCGGTGTTGCTTGGTCAACACTCGCATGAGCATGACGTAGTCGCTTATGTGTATCGAAGACTATTAACCCTTTAATGCCTTTGGCCCACATATGTGGACAGTTTTTCGCCTGCCACATTGTTATTAAATTTTAATGTCTGACGTCTGTTTGGTTGACTTTATTATAGTGACAGTTACCTCTTGCCCACATATATGAACGAATTGCGCACAATTGAGACAAAAGACAATACATAGAGGGCAAAAGAATGAGTGCGTACGAGAGCAAAGTAATATTTTCGAGAATATAAACAACCACTGAGACTAGGTATTTCGGAAAAACAATCTAAGACTATGGGTATTCGAAGCTGCATGGTGAGATAAATGATAGATTTTGGTGTCAGAATGACTAGTAGTTTGAATTACTTTTCCGATGAAATTTTCATCCAATTACAGTACTTCATAATCGCTTTAAATAATCGCTTTGGTTTCGCGGCTTGGATAGTGTATTTTTAATCTCTCTTTCACTATGATTATAAGGAAGTAGATGATGATCCCCATTCCAGAGAAAATTAGCCGTGTAAAGATTCGATATAAAAACTATAAACTATATTCTCTTGAAAGTGTTTCAATACACTTTCTTTCTCCTTCATTTGTTATTGCATCCTCCTAAATTCCACTGATATAAAGGAAACAAAATACTTGTACTTCGTAATTCTGAGAATTTACACTCAGACGCGGATTCATACCGGTTTGGAGCGGTTTGCACAACTGTCAGAATTTGCAAAGTATGCAACGTTCAGGTTTGCTTAAACAAAGATCGCTGGGAAGCGATCATGTAGTGAAAGAAGATCTTTGTTGCGTCGTTTAGACGCTCATAACATCTTAAATTAGCCTTAGACAAGAGGGAAACACACCAAATATCATGAAAGTATATTACTAATATACTTTCATGATATTATTTGAAAAAAAATGTAAATATTTGGAATCTGTTTGAATTAAATGAGGTAATACAGTGCAATGTGTGTTTTTAGTTCCATATATTTCAGGTTCTGGATCCATCCCCTGACACTATTCTCCACAACTTTGAGAACGGTTATGACGTCGACGTTAGCAGAACCTTTGACAATATTTAAAGCATATTCCTTAACAGGAATATTGCTCGCAGTCATACCTTCAACAGAATATATAACACGAACATTATCATATACGTTACATCCGTATACACATTTATAATACTGATCAGCACCATTAAAACAGCCAAACAAATGATGCAGTCCTAATTAATTTCAAGGTCAGCCATTTTTATGCCCATACTTTTAAGCGTTTCAAACAAGGATAGGCATATTAATACACGACTGGAGGTGATCAGCAAGGATTGCCTGAAGCTTCACCATGCGTTTGTCTGTGTAGACATCAAACATAAGTTTATCATAACATTTAACCTTACTCTTCGACTCAAATCAATCTATCACAAGATTAATAGTTTTGCATGTCCTTACATTAAGGGGGCTAAGTCATGACCATTGTCGCAACACCCTCCCGTCGATCAGCGAAGTTAAGCGACATTGGGTCTGGGTAGCAGTTGGATATGTGAACGTCCTCTGCGTCACAAATATGTAGCGACCCGCGGCTTGGATCCCACACAAAGCTGTAGGTCCCTTTCGACACACGATCTTTACTACTAAGAAGAAGGTTAAACAACCTCAAACCACATACCTCTTATACTAAGTGATTTAATAGCAACGGATGTATTCATAAATGTGTGACTAGGTCGTGGCCAGTGTCGTAACACTACTTCCCGTCGATCAAAGAAGTTAAATGATAATGGGTCTAGAATCTAGATAGTAGCTGGATGGAGGACTGTCCTCTGCGTCCACATTATGTAACGATCCGTGGTTTTAATTCCACGTAAAGATGTAGGTCCCTTCCGTCATATGACCATAAATGTTGCGAAGGAGGTTAAAAATAATCACCACTGCGTTACTCATAAGTGTCCATTAACCCTTTAGACAACGGAATTTTTTGCAGGGTTAAGTTATAAATGCGTGTATTTGAAACGTTACCAATTTGTATCGGTCGCCCATAAAGGGTTAAGACCCTTAGTCAAGTGATGCCCTTATTTTATAGATTCTATCGTGCAATTTTATGGATATCATATCCATGGGAAAAGCAATCCCATAAGATTGTTGTTTATTTGTTTTAAAACAGAAAACTGCATTGCGCATATTATGCTTTCCTTTGCGAATATAGTTATAATTTTAACCAAGCAAAGATGAAGAAATCGGCCTCAACAGCAAGAGCAACAGAATCGGAGTAAACTATTTCCTTCACCGTTCGTTATAGTTAACATAGGAGGGGAAACAATGAAAGAAACATCCCCTAAAAGAGTAACTTTTAATTTTCAATTTTTCTTTTTCAAAGACTTATCTGCCCTCTAGTAATACTTCAGTAAGACTTGCCTAAATTTCATGAGTATAAAATCTGCAAGTAATTCTTCCATTGCCTTCTATAACGAATTCTTAGAAATACACTGTAAAAGACGTATCTTACAGTGTTATTTTCATTTCGTTTACTCGCCGATAGCTGTTTTTCAATCTTAAGTACAATAAGAAAATCTTTAATTAAAGTACCACCGGTTGAGAATCATTGCTTTAAAATCATAATTTTTTCTAAATTTGCCCAAGATTACAAATTTGTGAACTTTACTAATCGATATTTGAAAATACGGAATGGACTGTATAATATTTTGAATTGTATATACAAAGGATAAATGTAAGATGGAAATTCCAAATTTCGATGGGAAGCTCCCAACCCATGAAAGCTGATCCATGGGATTTGTTTAACCTCTTTCGCAATATCTAAGCTCATATGATGGGGAGGATCTACAGTTTTACGTGGAATCGAACTACGGGTCGTTACATAACTTGGACGCGGAGGAGGGTCACCCATCCAACTACTGAGTTACGAGATTGGCTACGACGTAGCTCAACCCATGTAAAAGGTTCCGCCATAGTCTAACCTACAACTAGCCTTACAACGATTGGCATTTTCAATGATAAATTTTTATATTTATTACGTTTGAAATTTTATACAACTTGGTTGCATCTAACAAGGTCTTGAAATGTTAATTTTCAAATCGTTTTCCTAAAGGAGGCACACGCATTTAAAGAATGTGAAGATTAGTTAAGCTAGTGATCTATTAAATATTCGTTTCATTTTATCTCTTCTTGATAATAATGTTTGGTACTTACGTATTATCGGGACTACCAAACTGTTTATTATGTATTTTTGTTCTCGTCATTTTCGTTTAAACTAACGAAAATATCACAACGTAACCTAACCAATCATCAAGGGCGTACAGTTGACCTAACCGGGCATTCAGTTGACCTAACCGGGCATTCAGTTAACCTAACCTGGCATTCAGTTGACCTAACTGGGCAGGTTAATATTGGTTATTTCACCTAAATATCTTCTGATCTTTTCGTATTAGGCACTCACTGTCACATTTCGGGCACATTTAGGTCACATTTAGGTCAACTGAATGCCCGGTTAGGTTAATTGAATGCCCGGTTAGGTCAACTGTACGCCCTTGATGATTGGTTAGGTTAAGTTGTGATATTTTCGTTAGTTTAAACGAAAATGACGAGAGCAAAAATACATAATAAACAGTTTGGTAGTCCCGATAATACGTAAGTACCATATATATATATATATATATATATATATATATATATATATATATTCAGGGTGTTTATAAAGTCCCTATCTATTTCAGTGAAAACGTAGCAAAAAGAGTAAAATTCAATAACAACATAATAGAAGGCATACATTTAATGAATACTTAAGCATATGATTCTACATGAGCACCATCAGTATCTCTACAGAGTTCGAATCTGTCAGCAGCATTGCGGAACACATTCTGGAGCATGACAGGGGTTATTTTTGTAACTGCTGTTACGATACGAGCACGTAAATCTTGCAGATCTGTAACCCTCTTTTCCTAGACTTTTGATATGATAAAGCCCCATACAAAGAAATCCAAGGGCGTTAGGTCAGGAGATCGAGCCGCCCAGGGCCTTTGTCTCCACGTCCGACCCACCTATTTGGAAATCGTTCATGTAGGTACTCCCGAACAATGTTTGCGTAATGACAAGGTGCCCCATCTTGTTGAAAGACTACGGTGTTTAAAATGCCATCTGAATGAAGCTGGGACATTTACGTGCTCGTATCGTAACAGCAGTTACAAAAATAACCCCTGTCACGCTCCAAAATGTGTTCCGCAATGCTGCTGACAGATTCGAACTCTGTAGAGATACTGATGGTGCTCATGTAGAATCATATGCTTAAGTATTCATTAAATGTATGCCTTCTATTACATTGTTATTGAATTTTACTCTTTTTTCTACGTTTTCACTGAAATAGATGGGGACTTTATAAACAACCTGTGTATATATGTATGTATACATACATATATATATATATATATATATATATATAGAGAGAGAGAGAGAGAGAGAGAGAGGAGAGAGAGAGAGAAATAATGGGAATCATTTCGAGGAGCTTCCGCAGCAGAAAAGCAAACATCATACCCAAATTATGGAAGAGTTTTGTCCTACCAATAATTGAGTATTGCTCAACACTCGCAAGCACATACAGAAAACGAGACATTGCGAACATAGAAGTCATACAAAGGACTTTTACGTCTAAGGTAAAGGAAACGAAAGGTGAAAACTAGTCTCGACTACAAACCCTGAAATTCTGCTCCCTCGAAAAAAGACGTGAGCGATACACGATACTATACAAACTTTACAAATGGAACAAAACACACTGGAATGAGAGAAGAGGTAGACTCTTTACTGCCCCAGCTGTGGCGAGACAGGGGGCCATGAAAACGAAGATGGAAAATACCCTCAGAATACGTAGCCCAAAAGTATTCAACGTACTGCCGTAAGAACTGCGGAACCTCCAGCACACTAAACCCAATGACTCAAGAACCAGCTGGACAGGTTCTTGCGCAAAGTCCCTGACCAGCCATGCGTAGCTGGCTACGTGTGCTGGAAGAGAGGGGAAACCAATTCTTTCCTTCACCAAATCCCTCAATGAGGCGGGATGCTACAGAGGGGTCGACCACAGATCGATCCTGATCCGCTGTTTGAAACCATCAAATAATATATATATATATATATATATATATATATATATATATATATATATATATATATATATATACTGCATATATTAGCATACTAGTAATGCAACCAGTCTGGCTCAGGGCAGTCTCGATGAACTGGGTATACCTGGCTATGTAAGAGAGAAAACTCAAGGAAGCAATTCCCCCCGAACATCAAACCAGGCCGAGAGGTGGGACCAGACGCGCGGGACATCTAACAGGTTGACAAGTATGCGTATATATATATATATATATATATATATATATATGTATATATATATATTAGGTCATCCCATAAGTAATGCGGCATTGTTTAATTATTTTTTTTCCATTTTTATCATTATTTTACGGATAGAAATCAAACAACTCTTTGAAGTTATTTATATTTAAATAAATATTTATTTATTAATTAATTTAATAAGTAATATAATTTCCACCAGTTTCTACCACTAGTCTCCATCTTTCTACTAACTTTTCAATACCATGTTTGTAAAAATCGTTTGACTTTGATTTAAAAAAGTTCTTTAAGGTTGTTTCGACTTATTCTGTTGTTGACATCTTCATTCCCTTCAGGTGATTCGCTAAACTCCTAAAAAGATAGTAGTCTGATGGGGCTAAGTCGGGTGAGTATGGAGGATGGCTCATTAGTTCCCAATCGAAATTAAGCTTTTGTATGGTATCTCTTGCGATATGAGGTCGTGCGTTGTCTTGATGAAAGAGCACTCTTCTTCTATTGATTAATGCTGGCCTTTTTTCTTCAAGTGCTGCATTTAAACGATCCAACTGGGCACAGTAAACCTCTTTGGTGATAGTCTGATTTGGGTTAAGAAGTTCAAAATGGATTATGCCATTCATATCCCACCAAACGCACAAGAGAATCTTCCGTGGATGAGGCCACTGTTTCGGCTGTGGTATTGGTTTTTCCCCAGGACTAATCCATTGTCTAGAACGTTTAATATTGTTGTACAGAACCCACTTTTCGTCTCCTGTAACAATCCTACTCAAAAATGGTTCACTTTTTAGCCGAGAAAGGAGAGATGAACAAATGTTGATTCTTTGTTGCGAGTGTACCTCTGACAGGTCGTGAGGAACCCATTGCCCCAATCGTGAAACCTTGCCTATCTCCTTTAAATGACGATGCACAGTGGAATGAGTTGAATGCAGTTTTTCAGCCAATTCTTCAACAGTTACAATCGGATTTTCTTCCACTGTTATTTTTAAAAGATTTTGATCAAATTCCACTGGTCGTCCTGAACGGGGTTCATCTTTGAGACTAACGTTTCTCGAGCGAAAATTCTGAAACCATCTTTGGCACTGGCTCACACTAATTGTTCCTTCACCGTATACTTGACACAAACTTTCTGCTGTTAACTTAGCATTGTTGCCTTTTCTAAACTCCCAAAGCATAACGTTGCGAATGTGCTCTTTTGACACTTCCATAATATTCATCATTTAACGATAAGGGCACATTAAATTAACAATAATAATAAATTAATAGCTCAGAAAATGACGACTAAGGTATGTCAAAATGTAAGCCCTGGGTTAGGCTAAGCCATACAGGTACCTAGGCTTCGAGTTTAGTAGACTAGGCTAGTATAAAAATAAACCTGCTTTCGATTATTTCTATCCGTAAAATAATGATAAACATGGAAAAAAAAAATTAAAAAATGCCGCATTACTTATGGGATGACCTAATATATCGACTGGCCGCATACTGCAGTTTTGGGACTGCATCAGTGAGTTGTGATGTCACAGTTTGGTCCGTATGTTATTTTTCCACCACATTTCGCAAGAAATGTTCGTGCATTCTTAAATGATAATTTTTCAGAATGGATAGGACGTCGTGGGATAATCGAATAGCCCCCTCGGTCACCGGAAATAACCCCATGTGATTATTCAATGTGGGGTATAATCAAAGATAGAGTCTACGGCCAGAAACCTCAGGACTTCGATCACATGAAGACTTTGATACTCCAAGAGTTCAAGACGTTGAATAATAACAAAGAACTGTGTTGCGCTATCTGTTGTTCAGTGATTCAAAGATGCAACGTGTGTATTGAAGATGATGGAGGACATTTTGAACAATTTCTGTGATAAATAATAAATACTATTCGTCACAAGGTTATTTCATTATTCTCGGTAAAACGACTTTTGGCGCACTCTGTATAAATTACGGGAAACGATTGTCAAAAGAAAGATTGTAAAAAAAAAAAAGAATTCCGTTTACGAGCTCGAAGAGAGGAGACATCTGCATCACATTCAACTAAATCCTAAAAAAGAGAGATTGGATGTGATCTCAGTCCTCGAACTAACATCCTTTTCAAGATGACTTTTTGCTTCACGTACGTATCAAACTCAGATTTACGATACATGCGAAGAAGACAGCAATTCTCAAAAATTTACGGATGAATTTTTTGTAGATAAACAGCATCTCAACAGTAATGAAACAGTAATGAACATAATATTAGTTAAATCGTTCAAAACCAACACTGGTGTCTAAACGCCAAAGCAAGAACTGAGAACTGTAACTCTTTCCTTGAAATAAACTTTAATATTATTCATGTCTTTTACTCAATACGATCTAACAAATGCGTAACCCTTTCGCGCCATTAACCTTTCAGTGCCTGTTTGCTTCGCACTGATCACGTGATACTTCGTATATTCCGGGCGCGGCAACTCTCTCGCTCAACCTTCCCGAAGGTGACTCTAAAATGTCGAAAATCTCTGATGTAAATTGTTTCTTGCGACATCATTTTTCCGAAGTTCATCTCACTTTAATATATTTTAACACATTTTGAGTTATTTTAGCATGCATACATATATATATATATATATATATATATATATATATATATATAATCTGTGTGTGTGTGTGTGTGTGTGAGAGTGTGTGTGAGAGTGTGTGTGTGTGTGTGTGTATGAGAGAGAGAGAGAGAGAGGAATTTGGGTTGGTTACACTGCACTCCTAGATGTTCACGACAGACAGGGCTTGATAGTTATATGTATTTCATGAATCACTCATGGCTCACCCTTTACAGTTTAGTACTTGAAAATTCGCCTTCTTAATTCTTAGGCCTCACAAGTTCTGTGATCCGGAGTCAATTGTTTCGATATTCGAACGCGATCGCTACAAAGAACAGAACCAAAAGATCAGCTGATCAGATTTTAGTAAGAAAAAACTTGTAAAACTTTCCTCAGTACCCATTCACGAAAGGCAATACGTCGAGATTTAATGTTGTTGTTGTTGTTGTTGTTTGATGGAGGGGATTTAACCTTCGCAACATCTTAGATCATATGACGGAGGGGAACTACAGTTTTACGTGGGATTCGAGCAACGAGTCGTTACATAATCTGAACGCGGAGGATGATCCCCATACAACTACTACTCAGATCCAATGTCGATAAAATTTGTTGATTGACGGAAAGCGGTGTTACGACATTGGTCACGACATATCCCCTAGATTTAATGTACTAGGTTTCTAGCTTCTACCGGAGAAATATTTAAGTCAAATAATCTTCAATCAGTATCACTTGGCCCAGTTTCTAAAACTAAAGCTGAAAAATCTAGTCTGCATCTTTTCTTTATCAAAATTAATTATGGACAAGAAATTTCTTGCAATTTTCCTCTGAGAGCAGTGTAACCCAGGTCGACCCCCTTGAGATAGGCTCATCATTTCGATCATTGCTATATTGTCTTGAGTGTAAACTGTTTTAGGCCGACCACTTCCACGCTTCCGTGCCATCGAACCGGTTGCTTTAAGTTTTTTAATTAGTCTATTCACAGACGTAACATTACAAGTTATTCCTGGAAATTCCCTCAAAATTCTTGCCCCAGTCCATCTTTTGTCCAAGAAACACTTTTCAATCACTGCTTTTTCACCGTTAGTTAGAACCATAATTTGAAGGGTAAGTTAATAAAACAGAATTTAAGATGGGCGTAGCCTATATCATCTGACGTTTGGCAGAGACTAACAGATTATCCATAGGCTAAGGAAACTACTACAAGTCTTAGAATAGTTGCCAAGTACAGCTATACACATTTAGAATTTACGATATTCGTTTTTTCCACCATACCTCATTTTTCCCTCAGCTGTGGAAAAAGTATTTTATGTAGAGGTCTGAAATTTTTATGATGGCTTAACAATAGATTGAGGTAAAAGTTTTTTAAATTTTGGAAGTGTGACCTGCCTCGAAACCAGGATTGATAAACAGATCACGGACAAGGAAACGAAACTGTACACGAAAAATGGACACACTCAAGATTAAATGCGGAACGATTAACATAGCAAGTTAGCAACTTATAGGGAGAAAGAAGATGAAATTTTGGACATTATGAGAGAACGGAAAATCGTCATCTTGGGAATGGCAGAAACAAGGCATATGGGTGGAGAACTGGGAAGGGACTTGGGGGATGGAAATGTGTTCATGTACAGAGGAGTGGAGGAGAATTAATAAGCGAAAGACTAATGAAATGTAAGTTGAGAATTAGGAATAAAACATATATTCTCTACCAGGTTTATGCGCCACAACAGGGGCATAGTGAAGAGGAGAAGACCAACTTCATGGAACTATTAGATGACAATTATGAAGTGGGAGGAGAGGAGGTGGAATTGCTTATGGGAGATTTCAATGGTAGAGTGGGAATGGAGAGGGAGGGAGTGGAGCAGGTAATTGGACCTTACGGAGAACAGAACCGAAATGTAGAGGGAGAGAAACTAATAGATTTCTGCGTAAGGAACGAACTAAAGATCATGAACGGATTTTTCAAACACCAGGAGACCCATAAGTTTACGAGATACAGGTAGAACCAAGTGACAGGAAATTTGATCAAAAATCCATCATAGATTACTTTATATGCTCCGATAAGAGAATTGTTGAAAACGTCAAGGTGATACCTGGGGTTACGTTAGACTCCGACCACAGATTACTGATAGCAGATTTGAAAATGCAGAAAATAGTAGCAACAAAAGAGGAGAAGAGGAAGGTAATTAAGACAAAGAAACTGCAGGATGAGAACATTAGAGTCAGATTCAGAGAGGAACTTCAAAGAAATATAGCTGAGATGGAGGAAAACAATGAATGGGAAAGCGTGAGAGATTGTGCTAAGAGGGTTGCGGAGGAGATTTTGGGAACTGAGTGGGTGGGGGGAGGAAGAAGAAGACATACACCATGGTGGACAAATATAGTGAGAGGCGTAGTAAAACAAAACTATAAAACATAGGAAGTGGTTGAGGCAACGTACACAGGAATCAAGACGGGAATATGTGCAAGCAAGAAATGAAGCTGAGAGGGAGAAGAAGAGGGCAAAACAAATGGCAATGAGGGAATTGGGAGAAAAGTTGAGAGAGGATGAGAAAGGAAACAAAAAATTGATTTATAGCCTTGCAAAATCTTAAGGAAGGAAAAGTAAAAAGTATACAGTATTAGAAATGAAGCGGGAAATGTGATAGTGGAACCTGGAGCAATTAATAGACGATGGTCAGATTATTTTAAAGATCTATTGAATGGAGATCCAGAAGAAGTGGAGGAAGCGGATTGAATATACCAGGAATTAGCAGAACAAGTAATTATTACCAGAGGAGAAATGGCAGAGGCTGTCAATAAAATGAAGAATGGAAAGTCAACGGGAGTGGATGAGTTTCCGATTGAACTTATAAAGGAGGGAGGCGAAGCCATGAAAGAAAAAATCAAAACCTGTTGAATAAATATTGGAGAGAAGGCCAAGTCCCCGGTGATTGGGGAAAAACAGTCATCGTTCCAATATATAAAGGAAAGGGTGACTCAGGTAGATTAATCATATAACAAAACTTTACGAAAGAATAATAGAAAAAAGAGCAAGGCAAATAATTGAAGCAAGGTTGGCAGAGGAACAGCATGGTTATCGAAAAGATAGAAGTACGGTAGATCTTATTTTTGGCCTCAGTTCTGTTATAGAAAAGGTATGGGAATTTAATACTAACATCTATGTAATATTCATAGATCTTAAAAAAGCATTCGATACAGTGCCCAGAGGAAGAATGTGGAGATGTTTGGAGGAGATTTATGGGGTAAGGGGGACACTTCTTAAGGCTTTGAAAAGTTTGTATCAAGTTAGCGAATGCAAAGTAAGGATTGGACACAAAAATGACGAGTGGTTTGAAGTTAGAACAGGGGTGAAGCAGGGCAGTGTTATATCATCACTCCTGTTTATAGCCTACATGGACACAGTCATTGCAAGTTTCAAGCGACGTCATGAAATGAATAATAATAATGGAATAATGGCATATACGGATGACATAGCATTCTGGACGATAGAGAGAGAAGATAAAGAACAAGCTTTAATTGATTGGAATGAATGCTTGAAGGAGGTGGGTATGGAAATTAATGTAGAAAAGACAGAAATATTAAGTGTATGTCGAAGAGAAGGAGAATTTGGAGTTCAAATAGGAGATAAGGAAATAAAAAATGTTGAAAAATTTAAATATTTAGGGAGTATGTTTACTAAAGAAAGTGGTAATATGCAAGAAATAACTGAAAGAATTGCAAAATTTAGTAAAAATGTCGAAATGTTATACCCGCTACTGAGAGATGAACATATGCCCCTTGAGACTAAGAAAATAATCTTCGAAACAGTTTTAACACCAATATGATTTATGGGTCGGAACACTGGAAAATGCGCATGGCGGATCGAAGTAGAATTTAAACGGCAGAAATGAGACCGCTGAGGACTATTCTGAGAAAGACGCGAAGAGATAGGATAAGAAATGAAGAAATAAGAGCCAATGTGGGAGTAACGCCGATTTTGAGAAAAATGGACGCTGCCAAATTGAGATGGTTGGACCACTTGGAGAGAATGGAGGAGGGGAGAACTGCGAGGAGGTGCTGGGAGTGGAGACCAAGGAATGGCAGAAGACCGCGGGGGAGACCGAGAAGGAGATGGAGGGACGAAGTGGGGGAGAGCTTGCGAAGATACGACTTGCCCAGCATGCAAGAGCTCGGGGAAACGGGAGTGCTGCTGGACAGGGCGGAGTGGCGAAGGAGGCTGGCTCCACTGACAGGCTAACTAGCCTACCTGGGAGCTGAAGTATGAAGTATGAAATAAGTATGTAAAACTATCAACAGTTGAACTGCTTCTATTTAACTGAATATCATTGATAACTTTATCAATTTTTGCGTCAATTTTCTGTACATTATCTTGAAGTTGTTTAATATGATCGTTTAATTTTCCCATGAAATTCGAAGATTTATTAAGTTCAACTCCCTTTAAGTTATCGTCAACATTTGAAACGTTTTTATTAGTACACAAAGACTCTGCACGTCAGCATTATTTTTTTTTAATTAAGTTATCTTCAAATTTTTAATTAAATTCTTTTGTAAAATTCTTAGCAATTTCATCCTTTAACGCCTGAAACTTTTCATCAATATATGACTTCAAATTACAAAATCTGTAAACACTATTCCCGTCTTTAGAATCATCGACATAAATGTGTCTAGTGTATTAAAATAAGCATACCGCGCATGTTTATTTTGTAAACGGCATTTTCAAACTAGGAAATAAATATATATTCCACACTATTTCACAACTTTAGAATATTAAACACCAATAGATGGAAAGATTTTTTGGATCACTTGAAGATCAGGGATCCCATGTATTTTTGATTTTTTCTTTACACTACCAAATATAATAATAAATTGGATCACTTGAAGACCAGGGCCCCCAGCCTTCTTTAGTTAACTAACGAAAATATTACGACCTAACCTAACCAATCGTTAGGTCAACTGTACGCCCTTGACGATTGGTTAGGTTAAGTCGTGATATTTTCGTTAGTTTAAACGAAGATATCATTTGGTAATTGAAGCTGGGGCTCTGATCTTCAGGTGATCCGATTTTTGTTATACAAATGCACGATCTGAACAGTCCACAAAAATCTTTCAAGAGCTTCAGTAGACGTTTTTACAGCAGGGTGGCTGGAGGTAGAGTGAGCAGGGTCATAACAGCAAAGGTCATGTGAAGAGGAGACCTACCACTTTAAGTGGGATCCGAACCACGGGTCGCTACATAATTTGAACGCAAAGAATAGTTCCCCATCCAATTACTAACTACTACCCAGACCCAATGTCGCTGAACTTTGCTGATCGACGGGAAGCGGTGTTGTAACAATGGATACGACGTAGCCAGAAGCGAGAAGACCGATAAGAGACGAATGGCGTAATTAATGCACGATTCAAAGAGGAGAACCTCTTATATACGCCGTTGCAAAAGTCCTGCCCTCCTTCCGTGAATGAAAGACACATGAGACGCAGTAATTTATTTCATAGATTTCAGTTCTCCAACGGTGATAAGTTACCATGACAACCAATACATGCGTTTCGAGGAAAACCAATTATTTGGAAGCGTATCTTAGGAAACTCTGTATATTATTTTTATAACCATCAAAAGTTTTTTAACTTAACTCAAAAACTATCAAAGTGTATGCATTGCTTCTTAAAATTACACTTCCAAATAAACAGTTGCCTTCAAAACGCATAAACTGGTTTCCATGGTAACTGGTGAACGTTGGAGAACTTAAATTTATGAAATTGCTGCATCTCGGTCTGTCATTTGCGGAAGAGCACGACTTCTCTAGCGAGATATCGACATTTCGTCGGCAACACATTGTACTGACAAACTTTTCGTGGTTAAACTAAACTAACTTAGGTTAGGTTGAGTTCAGTTATTAATATCGATATATATATATATATATATATATATTTCAACCTTTCAAATGTTCCGTGCGATGATTCCTCATTTCACGAAGGTCAAGCTTGTTGCCCCTCCTCTCGAGTTGCCCTGGTGAAGTAGTGAGTTGGTTTCTTGTACAATTTCACCTCACATAGCCAGGTACGCCCGGCTTATCGGGGATTGTTCTGAGTCAGGCGTCTAATCTTCTTTTGAAGATGTACACTGCAACACCACTCGTGTTCATTAGGTCTTTGGGCAGCTGATTAAACAGTTTTGGTTCTTTCACAACAAAACTATTTTCTTTCAGGGTTAAGGATGTTCCCTATCTAGCTTTAATTTAGGAACACGACGCAATCTTCCTTTTTATACTTTCCACCGTTGTTTGGGGAGTTACAGGGTCCAGTGTACGATTAGGGACTAGTTTCTCCATTATTTTCTAAGTGTAAATAATGGTGTCTCTCGCTCTTCTCCTTTCCATTGAATATAGACTTAATTCGAGTAACCTTTCCCAGTAGTTTAGTTCTTTGCACCCCTTGATCTTGGCTGTGAGCTTCGCTGAATCCCTTTTAGTTGTCTAATGTCTTCTTTTTTATATGGGGATGTTAGGACCGAGCAGTATTCCAATTTGGATATGATCAGTGTTTTCAGTAGAGGAATGATTAAATTCCTATTCCTTCGTTTAAAGTTTCTCAGTAACTGCCCAGTTATTCTCTTTTCTCTGTTTACCGCTATCTTATTTTGTGTTTCAAATTTCGCGTCATCAGTCATTACAACCGCTAAGTCTTTTGCTTTAGAATTTCTCTGAATTTCCTGTCCATTTTGGGTATAATATTCCATGGATTTTAGGTCCTCTCTTTTTCCGTACCGTAACAGCTGAAATTTCTCAATGTTAAACTTCACATTGTTGTCTTCCATCCACTTGTAGATTTTGTTCATGTTGTTCTTATTTTTCGATTAATCTTTGAGTCATCGGCAAAGGATGTTACTGTGCTGTCTCTGGGAACGTCCTCATCTATGTCAGTTAGCATGATTATGAAGAGTAGTGGAGCTAATACTGTTCCTTGTGGTCCTGAGCTGAGGACCTCTGATTCTGATGAAGATATTACTTGTACTGTAACGATTTGCCGTCGCTCACTAAGGAAATTATATATCCATTTCCTTACTTTTCCTGTTATTCCCATATACTTCAGTTTATGTATAATAATTCCGTGGTCACACTTGTCGAACGCTTTGGCAAAGTCTGTGTATATTACATCAGAGTTTTCATTACTTTTCAGTGCATCAATAATGTTGTTGTAGTGTTCCATTAGTTGTGATAGGTATGATCTGCCTGACCGAAACCCATGTTGGTTATCATTTAATTTTTTTCCGAATTTACAAAATGACATAGATTTTCTGTCTAACTATTCTTTCAAATATATTTGGGCCTTTTCCGAAATTTGGACTGTTTCCTATTTTTTTTTAAGTAAGATATTTGTAGATTTTTACGCTGATTTAAAAAATGTAAGTCTTTTTTTGGATAAATTATTATTTTAAAAGTTACACGGTGTTCTAGTTTACGTATTGTTACTATTTTAAAAGTTACATGGTGTACTAGTTTACCAATAGTTGCTGTAGAAAAATCTTTTGCATGTATATATTGATTTGTCATATTGTTAATACTATTTTTTATAAATTTCAGCTTTTCTATGGATATTAGATAACGTTAACACTAACAAAACTATCACGACTTAACCTAACCAATCGTCAAGGGCGTACAATTAACCTAACCGGGCATTCAATTAAGCTAACCGGGCATTCAGTTGACCTGATTGATACCTACTTGTGCGAATTCATGTGGCGACAAGAAAATAACGGTCGAAATCTATTCACACAAATACTTAATGACATAAGCCAATATTACTAAAGAATACAATAAATCTTGTATTAGTTTTCAGTTGTATTGTTATAGTTTTTGACCTAATATAAAAATTACAATAACAAACATAACGTTTGAACCGCTCATTTCTCCAAAAATAGACTTACATTTTTTACATCAGCGTAAAGGTCTACATTACGTGTCTTATTTTCAAAAATATCGAAAACAGTTCAAATTTCGGAAAAGCCCCAAATATTTTTGTGAGATGAGATGTAAGTGACACTGACCTATAGTTTTTAGCCTCGGATTGATCTCCTCCTTTATATGTTGGGACTATGTTCGCGCTCTTCAGGATGCCTGGTATTTCTCCCATGTCTAGGATCGTCTCCATATCCAATATACGGGTTCAGCGATTGCATTCTTGCACTTTTTGATCAGTGTGGCATTCCATTTGTCCGGTCCTGCTGCTGAGTGTGCTTTTAGGTTCCCTATAGCTTGTGTAATATCATCTGTCGTAAAGTCGAAGTCCGTTATACTTTCCCCCTGTAGTTCTTCTTCAAAGAACGCGTTTCTATCGCATATCAGTTTGTCAGTTTTTGGGATACTGAAAGATGATTCGTACTGAGCTCTTAATATTGCGGATACTTCTGTTAGATCAGTGGTGCACAAACTTTTTTGATGTGAGGGCCAAGCGAAGAAAAAGGGAGGACCTAATACCCATGGAATACTATACCCCAAATGGACAAGAAATTCAGAGAAATGCTAAAGCAAAAGATTGATGGGTTGTAATGACTGATGATGCGAAATTTGAAACACAAAATAAGATAGCAGTAAACAGAGCAAAGAGATGCAAAAAACTTAACTTTTTTCTAGGTGAAGGTCAAAATATGATAATGAAAACCCACTCTAATGGACAGAGTTTATTTCCACAAGAGTTTCGATGCCCACTGGCATCCTCTTCGGGTGGATACAGAAAAACGAATGAACCAAAAACAAGAGGGAAAACAGTCCAGGGACCATTAAGAAATTCGCACCGAGGTTAGATCCCGTTCTCCCGACACTGGAAGGGCATTTTTATTAAAAGGACCCGCTTATAAGTACGTACATTCGCACAAATTTAAAACTATCCTCTTGTTCTATACATACAGATCCTTTTTTTTTTTTTTACATAATTATTACATTTATTATTAAATTTATTACATTTAATATTGCATTATTATTTATTACAGAAATTATAAATTTATTATTACATTAATTATTACATTGTTGTTTATTATATAGAAATCATAAACCGGAAAACGAATGAAAAAGGCGAGAAGGAAACAATCCAGAGACCATTAAGAAATTTGCACCTAGGCTAGCTCCCGTTCCCCCGATCCCACAAGGGCATTTTTATTAAAGGGTCCCACTTATAAGTACATTCGCACAAATTAAAACTATCTTCTTGTTCTATACATACAGATTCTATTATTTTAACATAATTACTGCATTTATTGCATTTACATTTGTTTAAACATTTATTATTATTACCTTTACACTAATTATTGCATTTATTTTATTACCCTTATTATTACATTTATTGCATTTATATTTATTTCCACATTTATTACTTCCATTATTACATTTACATTTATTATTCCATTTACATTTTACCGAAAAAAAAAAACCGAATAAACCAAAAGCGAGTAAGGAAACAATCCAGAGACATTTAAGAAATTCACACTTAGGTTAGATAGAACCCGTTCACCCGACTCCGTAAGGGATTTTTTGACGAAGAATCTCATTAAAGGGTCCAACTTATAAGTACCTTCGCACAAATTAAAATTATCTACTTGTTCTCTACATACAGTCTTTTATTTTTCTTTTGACATAATTATTACATTTATAAAGTACCTTACTTGATTCCCAATCTACAGCATGATTATTTTGGCTGGCGTGATAAAAAATGGCATTATTAGTATTACAACTTCTGACATATTTGTGTTCTTTAATAAGGGTCCCAATATTTCTTCCAGTTTCTCCTACGTATACTAAATCACAACTTTTACAGGGAATGCTGTGGACACAGGCTTGTTCCTGTTTTGCAACGTTATTCCTAACCAATTTACTTTTCACGGTAGACGAATATTTGAACGCCAAAGCAAACTTAAAATCTTTCGTCAACGGTTTTACTCTTTCTAAGCCGGCAATGTAAGGCAAACTCACATATTGTTTTTGGTTAACTGAAGATTCCCGAGGGGCATAAAAAGATTTTCTGGCTTTAAAATACGCCTTTCTGATAAACCACTCAGGATATTTTAAATCCTTAAAAATTTTCCAAATCTTTGAATTTTACGGGTCTAGCAAATGTGGGTTACAAATCCTGAGTGCACTTAGAAACATGGAAGAAATAATTGAGCTTTTAACCCCTTCATCATGATATGAAAAATAAGGAATGTACGAATTACAATGAGTAGGTTTTCTATAGACTGTGAAATTGGGCTTTCCGCTTTCGTTAATGACCAAAACATCTAGAAAAGGTAATTGTTTGTCGTTCTCCCATTCATACTTAAATTTAAGAGGGAACAAGATTATTTAATGACTGAAAGAAAGTGTCAAAGTTGTTCCAGTGGTCAGGCCAAAATGAGAAAATATCACCTACATAACGAAACCAAATTAGATTCCTGGGACATAGTGTTTGCAACAATTCCCACTCATAATATTCCATGTATAATGTACTCAGTATTGGGGATAAAGGGGACCCCATTCCCATACCAAAACGTTGCAAATAAAATTCTTCACCGAAGGAGAAGGCATTATTGGTGACACAGAGTTTTATCAGTTCTAAAAATACAGATGTGGGCATGCCTAGTTCTACGTTACATGTTGGCAATTTTCTATCTAAAACACTAAGTACATCATCAATGGGAACTTTCGTAACCAAGGACTCAACGTCAAAACTGATCATTCTTCCCCGTTTTAAATCTAAGGACAACTTTGTTAATAAAGTCACAGGAATTAGTGATGTGCGAGCCTGAAAATTTACCAACTAATGGGGATAATTTATCTGCAAGAAATTTAGATAACCTGTAACTAAAGGAACCCCTGTGGGTTTTGGGTGAGCCGTAAATGTGGGGGAGTTTGGGGTTAATCTGTAGAAATCTTCTAGGGTCAATCGCCGGGACACCTTTTAATAAGTTCCTGATAGTTTTGTTGAATTCAGCAGAAAGACGCTTTAGGAGGGGACGATCTTACTTTGGTGTAGGTGAATTCATCACTAAGTAACGCTTCCATTTTTTGTTTATAATCACACTTATAATCCCTGGCAAAATTCGGAAACGGTGTATGGTTTCCGAATTTTGCCAGGGAAATTTTGAAGGAACGTATTCCGTGTGTTAAAAGAGAGATTGACCATACGTATTTCAAACTAAGAAATTATCTACGTGTCCTTAAATCGCGTGTGTCGTGTGAACTACTTTTGGCGCTGTTTGAAACTGCAGATTATAAATGCGATGTGGAGACTAGACGCACTGAACAACGACTTAACAGAAAGCTATCCAATTTATGTGATGAAAGTGCTTGGTCAAAGTGTGCGGTGGAAGGTTCCGTTTTAAATTTATCGTCATATGTCTTATCCAAATCCGAAAAGGAAGTTCTTAATTTAGGGCTGTCCTTCGCCCTTAAACCCGATAAAAACATTGTTTTAGATTTTGTGTCTCCCGTAGTTAATTCCAGGGTGGATATT
The DNA here is from genome assembly GCA_023014485.1 of Bathynomus jamesi. Lineage (NCBI taxonomy): Eukaryota > Metazoa > Arthropoda > Malacostraca > Isopoda > Cirolanidae > Bathynomus > Bathynomus jamesi. The sequence goes on from JAJOZX010001817.1 coordinate 559,742, forward strand.
CCGTGTTTAAATGGTTTGTTTCTGAGCAAGTTTCTGGAACATTTCAACTCAATGGACTCGATTCCCAAAAGATTCCGGTTAGCTTTAGACAAGCTCAGGAAGAACGAAGCAATATTTGTCACTAAAGCGGACAAAAGTAACACTATGGTTATTTTGGACAAGTGTGATTATAAACAAAAAATGGAAGCGTTACTTATGATAAATTCACCTACACCAAAGTAAGATCGTCCCCCCTAAAGCGTCTTTCTGCTGAATTCAACAAAACTATCAGGAATTTATTAAAAGGTGTTCCGGCGATTGACCCTAAAAGATTTCTACAGATTAACCCCAAACTCCCCCACATTTACGGCTTACCCAAAACCCATAAGATTAATATACCACTCCGTCCCATTATTTCACACAGGGGTTCCTTTAGTTACAGGTTATCTAAATTTCTTGCAGATAAATTGTCCCCATTAGTTGGTAAATTTTCAGGCTCGCACATCACTAATTCTTGTGACTTTATTAACAAAGTTATGTCATTAGATTTAAAACGGGGAAGAATGATCAGTTTTGACGTTGAGTCCTTGGTTACGAAAGTTCCCATTGATGATGTACTTAGTGTTTTAGATAGAAAATTGCCAACATGTAACGTAGAACTAGGCATGCCCACATCTGTATTTTTAGAACTGATAAAACTCTGTGTCACCAATAATGCCTTCTCCTTCGGTGAAGAATTTTATTTGCAACGTTTTGGTATGGGAATGGGGTCCCCTTTATCCCCAATACTGAGTACATTATACATGGAATATTATGAGTGGGAATTGTTGCAAACACTATGTCCCAGGAATCTAATTTGGTTTCGTTATGTAGGTGATATTTTCTCATTTTGGCCTGACCACTGGAACAACTTTGACACTTTCTTTCAGTCATTAAATAATCTTGTTCCCTCTTAAATTTAAGTATGAATGGGAGAACGACAAACAATTACCTTTTCTAGATGTTTTGGTCATTAACGAAAGCGGAAAGCCCAATTTCACAGTCTATAGAAAACCTACTCATTGTAATTCGTACATTCCTTATTTTTCATATCATGATGAAGGGGTTAAAAGCTCAATTATTTCTTCCATGTTTCTAAGTGCACTCAGGATTTGTAGCCCACATTTGTTAGACCCGGAAAATTCAAAGATTGGGAACATTTTTAAGGATTTAAAATATCCTGAGTGGTTTATCAGAAAGGCGTATTTTAAAGCCAGAAAATCTTTTTATGCCCCTCAGGAACCTTCAGTTAACCAAAAACAATATGTGAGTTTGCCTTACATTGCCGGCTTAGAAAGAGTAAAACCGTTGACGAAAGATTTTAAGTTTGCTTTGGCGTTCAAATATTCGTCTACCGTGAAAAGTAAATTGGTTAGGAATAACATCGCAAAACAGGAACAAGCCTGTGTCTACAGCATTCCCTGTAAAAGTTGTGATTTAGTATACGTAGGAGAAACTGGAAAAAATATTGAAACCCTTATTAAAGAACACAAATATGTCAGAAGTTGTAATACTAATAATGCCATTTTTTATCACGCCAGCCAAAATAATCATGCTGTAGATTGGGAATCAAGTAAGGTATTTATAAATGTAATAATTATGTCAAAAGAAAAATAATAGAATCTGTATGTAGAGAACAAGTAGATAATTTTAATTTGTGCGAAGGTACTTATAAGTTGGACCCTTTAATGAGATTCTTCGTCAAAAAATCCCTTACGGAGTCGGGTGAACGGGTTCTAACCTAAGTGTGAATTTCTTAAATGTCTCTGGATTGTTTCCTTACTCGCTTTTGGTTTATTCGGGTTTTTTTTTCGGTAAAATGTAAATGGAATAATAAATGTAAATGTAATAATGGAAGTAATAAATGTGGAAATAAATATAAATGCAATAAATGTAATAATAAAGGTAATAAAATAAATGTAATAATTAGTGTAAAGGTAATAATAATAAATGTTAAAAAAAATGTAAATGCAATAATAAATGTAGTAATTATGTCAAAATAATAGAATCTGTATGTATAGAACAAGAAGATAGTTTTAATTTGTGCGAATGTACTTATAAGCGGGAGCCTTTAATAAAATGCCCTTCTGGGGTCGGGGGAACGGGATCTAGCCTAGGTGCAAATTTCTTAATGGTCTCTGGATTGTTTCCTTCTCGCCTTTTTCATTCGTGTTTCGGTTTATAATTTCTGTATAATAAACAACAATGTAATAATCAATGTAATAATAAATTTATAATTTCTGTAATAAATAATAATGCAATATTAAATGTAATAAATTTAATAATAAATGTAATAATTATGTAAAAAAAAAAATAGAATCTGTATGTATAGAACAAGAGGATAGTTTTAAATTTGTGCGAATGTACGTACTTATAAGCGGGTCCCTTTAATAAAAATGCCCTTCCAGTGTCGGGAGAACGGGATCTAACCTAGGTGCGAATTTCTTAATGGTCCCTGGACTGTTTTCCCTCTTGTTTTTGGTTCATTCGTTTTTCTGTATCCACCCGAAGAGGATGCCAGTGGGCATCGAAACTGTTGTGGAAATAAACTCTGTCTATTAGAGTGGGTTTTTATTATCAGAGCAAAGAGAATAACTGAGCAGATATTGAAAGCCTTTAAACGAAGGGATAGGAATATAATGATTTCTCTACTGAAAACATTGATCATACCCAAATTGGAATACTGCTCGTCCTAACATGCCCATATAAAAAAGAAGACATTAGACAGCTAGAAGGGATTCAGAGAAGCTTCACAGTCAAGGTCAATGGGTGCAAAGAACTAGATTACTGGGAAAGGTTACGCGAATTAAATCTATATTCACTGGAAAGGAGAAGAGAGAGATACACCATTATTTACACTTAGAAAATAATGGAGAACCTAGTCCCTAATCTTACTCAGAACCCTGTAAATCCCCAAACAACAGTGTTTAGTAGAAAAGGAAGACTGTGTCGTGTTCCCAAATTAAAGCTAGACAGGGAACATCCATAACCCTGAAAGAAAATAGTTTTGTTGTGAGAGGACCAAGACTATTTAATCAGCTGCCCAAAGACCTAATGAACACGAATGGTGTTGCAGTGGACATCTTCAAAAGAAGATTAGACGCCTGACTCAGAACAATCCCCGATAAGCCGGGCGTACCTGGCTATGTGAGGTGGAAAGTACAAGAAACCAACTCACTACTTCACCAGGCCACCTCGGGAGGAGAGGCGACAAGCTTGACCTTCGTGAAATGAGGAATCATCGCACGGAACATTTGAAAGGTTGTGTGTATATATAATATTATATTATATAATATATATATTTATATATATATATATATATATATATATATATATATATATATATATATATATTTCGGGTGAATTTTTTTAAATATGTGACATTTTAAAAGATTTGTATTTTTTTAATTAAGTAAAACAAAAGAACGAAATATTTACTGTATCTTCTCTATACATGGAAAATTAGTTCTCCAGTGCAAAGCATGCTCTATGTGATGTCCTCTCAGTTCATTAACTCTTTGCACACGAACAATAAATTTTGCAGTACTCTGGACAGAATATCTGTTGAAATCTGAGAAATTTCTTGTTCACTTGATGCTTTCAATTCTTCTATCGTGTGTGGATTGTGTTTAAACACTTTATCTTTTAAATAGCCCCACAGATATGGTCACAGGGGTTTAGATCTGGTGATGGTGGTGGCCATAATATTCCTTTATCATAAACACAGGAAATCTGTTGGACAGGACTTTTCCGTCGGAAGTACCGCGTAAGTATCGTGAGGTGAGAGGACATCACATACAGCAAGTTTAACACTAGGGGACGAATTCCGCATGTATATAATAAAAATTTCATGCTTTTATTTTACATAATAAAAAAATACAAACCTTTTAAAGTGTCAGCTGTTTAAAAAGTCACCCGATATACTTCATAACACCGTAACTGTTCCGTGCGTTGGTCTTTCTTCATACGAAGGCCAAGCTGGTGACCCCATCTCTAGGCCTGGCCTGGAGGAGGAGCGAGTTGCTCTCTCGCGATCCCCATCGCACATAACTAGGTACACCCGGCTCATCTGGTACCGTCCTGCTGTCTTTCAGCTTTAGGAAATGTAAAAATTTTAAATAAAAATACATTTTTCTAGTGTAGTTTTATCTGCTAATTTCAAAAATAACATTTTCTTTTTGGAGAAACGAAAAAAATTATAATAATTTGTGTTCAAAGTCCTAATCAAAGCGAAGCGTACGACCATATATATATATATATATATATATATATATATATATATATATATATACAGGGTGTTTCATAACATGTGGGACGCACTTTCAGGATGGATTCAGGACATGAAAACAATTGAAAAAGTTTATATAAACATGCCCGAAATCGCTTTGTTTCCGAGTTACAGCCCGTTTTGTGTTCCAACATTTCTTTCCGCAAACTGTTTACAAACACTGCTTGCCGACAATGTTTGTGAGTGTGTACGAGAATTATTTCATGTATGGCCTTGCCGACTGTAATGTTTCGTAAACTCTATGACATGTTTCAATCAGTCAGTCAGAGGTGCATCGCGGTACTTCACTGTTCGTATTCGTAACTTCTTACCGTGAATAAGTTCAGTGCAGTGAAAAAAAAAAACCTTAAAAGTTTTTGGGCTATTCAGTGATAGTGTGCATTTGAAGTGAGAATGGAGGCTTATTCAAACATGTATGGACTTGCCGAGTGTAATGCGGCTGCAGCAAGACGTCTGTATGCGGAAAGGTTTCCGAATCATCGTCTGCCAGATAAGAAAACCTTTCAGAGAATAGACGAGCGTCTGGGTGATACAAGATCATTCAACAAGCCAGTTTCAGATGGTGGTAGACCAATCAGCGCCAGAACTGTTGAGTTGGAGGAGCGGGTTCTGAATCGCGTTGAGGAACATCCTGGTGTCAGCACCCGAAGGATAGCAGCAGCAAAGGGTGTAAGATACAAAACTGTGTGGAGAATTTTACGGGAACAACAGCTTTACCCATATCACATTCAGAGAGTACAAGGCCTTACTGAAGCTGATTTCCCACCACGAGAAGCTTTTTGTACTTGGTTCCTTGAACAGTGTGCTCGCGATCCTCTTTTTCTATTCTCCGTGTTGTTTTCTGATGAGGCTGTCTTAACAAGAAATGGCGTGATCAATTTTCACAACACATCACTGGGCCGAAGAGACTCCGCATGCCATCATCCAGTCAAGGTACCAACAATAATTTAGTATCAGTGTATGGGCAGGACTTATTGCCGACAACTTAATCGGTCCTTTTGTTTTGCCTGGAAGATTAACAGGAGAATCTTATTCCAATTTTTTAAGGAATGATTTAAGCAATTTACTAGATAAAGTTTCTCTTGGTGTCTGACGTCGTATGTGGTTTATGCATGACGGCGCTCCGCCTCATTTCAGTCGAGTAGCCAGAGACTATTTGGATGACAATTTCCCAGATAAATGGATAAGCCGTGGAGGACCCATTGCGTAGCCTGCTCGCTCCCCGAACCTGAATCCACTCGATTTTTACCTGTGGGGTCATCTGAAATCCATCGTTTGTGACACCCATTGACAACGTTGAAATGCTTCGCCAACCTGTAGAACAAGGATGCCAGAAAATCCGAACAATACCTGGAATGTTTGAATGCGTCAGGCCGTCTATCATGAGGCGTGTTCAGGCGTGTATTCAAGCGCAAGGCGGTCATTTTGAGCACTTCCTTTAAAGGTCAGGCGGATACTTGCTGGAACACATAACGGGCTATAACTCGGAAACAAAGCAATTTCGGACATATGTTTATATAAACTTTTTTCATTGTTTTCAGGTCCTGAATCGATTCTGAAAGTGCGTCCCACATGTTATGAAACACCCTGTGTATATATATATATATATATATATATATATATATATATATATATGTGTGTGTGTGTATATATATATATATATATATATATATATATATGCTGCAAACCCACAAGGAAAAAGAAAAACAATTCCAAGGCCTTTCGTGTATTCAGAGCTACACCTCGTCAGGGAATGACGAGGTGTAGCTCTGAATACACGAAAGGCCTTGGAATCGTTTTTCTTTTTCCTTGTGGATTTGCAGCATTCATTCATTTCGCGTGTTTAATTGTGAAATTCATCCCATATGTATATATATATATATATATATATATATATATATATATATATATATGCACTTTTTTTAACATTAAAATTAACCAACTGGTTAGGTTAACTGAATACCCGGTTAGGTCAACTGTACAACCTTGACGATTGGTTAGGTTTATTCGTGATATTTTCGTTAAAACTAACGAAAATATCACGACTTAACGTAATCAATCGTCGAGGGCGTACAGTTGACCTAACCGGGCACTCAATTAACCTAATCAGTTGGTTAATTTTAATGTGTATATATATATATATATATATATATATATATATATATATATATATGGGAATGAACTCAGAATGGTTCATATATATATATATATATATATATATATATATGGTCGTACGCTACGCTTTAATTAGGACTTTCAACGCAAATTATTACAATTTTTTTTCGTTTCTCCCAAAAAACGAATGTTATTTTTGAAATTAGAGAATAAAACTACATTAGAAAAATGTATTTCTATTTAAAATTTTTACAGTTCATAATATTGAAAAGATCCCGTCCTGATCCAGGCGTCTAGTCTTCTTTTAAAGAATTCTACGTTGACACCAGCAATGCTCCTGATCTCATTCGGAAGCTGGTTGAATAGGTTTGGTCCCTGACAACCAAGCTATTTTCCTTGAGTTGAGGATGCCCCTTTTCTCGCCTTTAGTTTGGGAACACTACACATTCTAACTTTTCTATTTTCCACTGTTGTTTGGGTGGTTACTGGGTTCAACTTAAAGTTTGGTACCAGTTTTTCCATTATTTTCCACGTGTAAATTATGGTGTATCTCTCTCTTCGGGTCAATCCCAGAATAGGCACCTGATGTACCTCAATCCCAGATGAAGCACCTGCGTTCAACCTCAATCCCAGAATAGGCACCATGCAAGGAATTAAATAAAAAAAACCTGATGATTACAAAATTTATTGTTTATACAAAGTTTATTACAAATGTAATAAAGGCAAAGTTATAAAAGGTTTAAAGTGGTTTAATGAATAAAGAAAAATTTTAGATATTATAAATTCCTGCAATATGAACCCGAATGTTTCTGAATCCATCTGAAGCAAATCTATCTTGCCACATAAATTGGTATAGATATGTTTCTAATAATTCACGACGACATCCTCTCATGGTTTTGATATTAAATGTGAAAATCAGGTAAAAATCAAACTGGTAAGAATAGCAAAACTAACCAAAAAAGCAGAAGAAATAGCAAAAGATTAGGTTAGGTTAGGTTAGGTTAGGTTAGAGTTGATTTTTTCAAATATTGATAAAAACAATGAAATTATATCTCTAAAAACTGTTTATATTTTTTTCTCCTCAATCCCAGATTAAGCACCTGTATTTTGCCTCAATCCCAGATTAAGCACCTAAAAATGATTTCAGGTGCCTATTCTGGGATTGATCCCTCTCTTCTTCTTTCCAGTGAATATAGATTTAACTTATGGAGTCTTTCCCAGTAGTTGAGTTCTTTGCAGCCATCAGTCTTGGCTGTGAAATTCCTTGGAATTCCTTCCAGTCCATTAATTTCTTTTCTTTTGCATAGGGACGTCAATACTGAGCAGTATTCAAGTTTTGGTATGATCAGTGTTTTCAGCAGTGGAATCATTACTATCTTGTCTCTTCTTTTGAAGGTTCTCAGTTCCTGCCCCGCGACTCTTTTTGCTTTGTTTATCGCTATTGGATTTTGTGTCTCGAATTTCCCATCATCTGTCATTATAACCTCTAAATCCATTGCTTTCTTGCTTCCCTAAATTTACTGTTTATCTGGGACATGCTGCCTGTTTAAGTGCCTCATTTCTTCCATATCTCAAGAGCTGAAATTTCTCGATTTTAAATGTTATGTTGTTCTCTTCTGACTATTTGTATATTCTGGTGGTGTCCCTCTGTCGGGCCTTCACCTCTTCTGCATCACTGATTTTTCTGCTGATCTTTGTATCGTCTGCAAAGTACCCTATGCTGCTATACTGTTGTTAGTTACTTCATTGTCTTTTTTTATGTAGAAAGGAGGGGGCTAAGGGCGAGCGCCCGCAAAAGTTACCACTCCACAGAAGACGGAAAGAGCCAAAAACAAGGTCTCCAAGGCTCAATGATGCCTTTTTTTTAAATATAAATTTTGAAAAGGTTGTGTAGTGTGTAAGATGCATGTATGTGTAGTGAGGAATAGATGGAGAAGTGTGTGTTTCAGAGCATGCTGGACTGCTCACAGGGTAGATGAGGCATGGAAAAAGATCAGCTAAGGAGGACAGTGACAGGAGAAATGGGAGCTCCAGCACTCCCTGACTCCTGCTTAACATCCACCCCGGAGTACTTCCCTGGTCAATTGGTGTCTATGTCTGTTAGCATGATAATGAAAAGGAGCGAGGCCAATACTGTTCCTTGTGGTACTGAGCTGCGTACTTCCGACTCTGATGATGAAATGCCTTGTATTTTTACGACCTGCAGACGTTCTCTGAGAAAATGGTAGATAATTTTCCAACTTTGCCTGTTATTCCCATATATTTCATTTTATGTGTTATTATACCATGATCACATTTGTCAAATGCTTTAGCAAAATCCGTGTACATGATATCGTAGTTTTCATTGCTTTCAAGTGCGTCTATGATATTGTTATAGTGCTCTATTAGTTGTGATAGGTACGATCTTCCTGATCGGAATCCGTGCTGATTTTTGTTGAGTCTTTTCAGTGTCTCTAAGTCTAAAAAGTCGTAAGTTTTCTCTAACTATTCTTTCAAATATTTTGGTGAGACGGGACGTCAGTGACATTGGTCTATAGTTTTCTGTTTGAGATCTATCCCCTCCTTTATATATAGGGACAATGTTCGCTGTTTTCAGGATGCTAGGTATTTCCCCCGTGTCTACAGATCTTCTCCATATCCAGTATAGGGGTGTAGCTCTTTCATTTTTACAGTTTTTGATCACTAAGGCGTTCCACTTGACAGATCTGCAGCTGAATATGATTTCATTTGTCCTATAGCTCGCGCTATATCTTCTGGGATGAAAGCAAAATCAGTTATACACTCTCCTTGTAATTTCTCTTCAAAGAATGCATCTCTCTCAGGTACCACTTTGTCACTTTTTGGGGTACTGAAAACTGATTCGTAGTGGGCTCTCAATGCTTCAGATATTTCTTTTAAATCGTCAGTTAGTTCATTATTTTCTTTCCTTAAGGGCCAGATAGTGGGGCGCGTTCGTTTCCTTTTCGCATAGCTACAGAAGCATTTTGGGTTTTATATATATATATATATATATATATATACAGGGTGGCGCAAAGTCGCGCATCATAGGAATTTTCAGTGTTGATTATAATATATTATTTTTTTTCATTAAGGTAGAGGATGGCTGCGAAATTAACAACAGACGAGAGGGTGAGCTTGGTTTTAATGTATGGAATACCAGGTACAACAAATCGTTGAATCGGTAGAGAATTTAAATTTCGCAGCCATCCCCTACCTTAAAGAAAAAAAATAATATAATATAATCAACACTGAAAATTCCTATGATGCACGACTTTTGCGCCACCCTGTATATACGAGGTGTGGCTATAAAGTAATGACACTGATTTTGTAGCAAACATACCTGAACTTATACATCCAAATGAATGTTGTCCCCTTCAAAGTATTCACGTCGGGAGGCTATACACTTATTCCAACGATGCTGCCATTGCTCAAAACATTTCTGGAACGCCTCTTTTGGAATTGCCTTCAAAGCCTGCGTCACATTCTCTTGAATATCCTCAATGGTTTCAAATTTAACTTCACACAAAATTTTATATTAATTCTTTGCTCTAAATAATGGTCATTCATTTTTACGCCGACAAAAAACAACATGCACTTCTATTCACCACATCTGCTTGGCGACCTTGAAAGTACTGCTGCTGCAAGTTTAAACAAGTTCCGACATGTCCCTGCTATGATCACTCCTCCTCTACTTCCACAAAAAGATTAGCACATGATTAACAGGAGTTAATTAAAGGCAAACGGTATTTTAACAGGATATTGTCAGTTGTATACATTCCCGCACTGTTATTGAAATTATTTTTAAAATGGATAAATGCACATTCTAGAATATTCCTTTCAATTATATCTGTTTTTTAACGGTTTACCTTTCAATTATATCTGTTTTTTAACGGTTTAACGAGCGCTCTCTCTCTCTCTCTCTCTCTCTCTCTCTCTCTCTCTCTCTCTCTCTCTCTCTCTCTCTCTCTCTCTCTCTCTCTTATCTCTATATATATATATATATATATATATATATATATATATATAATATAATATTATTACTGGGAAAGGTTACGTGAATTAAACTTATATTTACTGGAAAGGAAAAGAGAGAGGTACACCATTATTTACACTTGGAAAGTAATAGAGGAATTAGCCCCTAATCTTACTTTGAACCCTATAACCACCCAAACAACAGTTGAAAGTATAAAAGGAAGAATGTGTCGTGTTCCCAAATTAAAGGCTAGGCAAGGAACATCTTCAATCCTGAAGGAAAATAGGTTTGTTGTGAGAGGACCAAGACTGTTCAACCAGCTGCCCAAGGAACTAAGGAACACCACTGGTATCGCGGTGGATATCTTCAACACAATTCTAGACGCCTGGCTCAGAACAATTCCAGATGAGCCGGGCGTATTTGGCTATGTGAGGTGGAGAGCACAAGAAAACGACTCTCGACTTCATCGGGCCAACTCGAGAGGAGGGGCAACAAGTTTGATCTTCGTGAAATGAGGGATCATTGCACGGAACATTTGAAAGGTGTGTGTGTGCGAGCGTTTTTGTATGCTTTCTGTTCAGCATACTGCATGGGAATGTTTTATGAGGATTTATATTATTCTATTCCAAAACTAATTGGTTTTACAAATGAAAAAATATTTTTTTTAATATACGTTTTTCAGGTTCTCTTGCTGACCAAATAATATTACTTTTTAAACATACAATAGCATCTTATATATAATAGTAATGATAATAATAATAATAATAATAATTACGAAGTAAAATGAAAACACGAACTAGTGCTCAAGCGCTTTTTCCCTAATGACATCGTCAGGAACACTGAAATTAATAACAAGATTGAGACATATATATATATATATATATATATCACAAAGACAAGAGCAAAAATAATATGATTGGTGCACCAGTCATTTTTTTTTTTGTTTTTTCCTTTGTGATCTATATATAGTCTCAATCTTGTTATTAATTTCAATGTTCCTGAGGATGTCATTAGACGAAAGCGCTTGAACACTATTTCGTGTTTTAATTTTCCTTCATGGTTATTTTCATCATAAATATTATTCACGTGTTACTTTCATGAAATAATTTTCATATATATATATATATATATATATATATATATATATATATGATGTTATGGCCAAAAGATTTGCATCACCGTTCAATTTTTTGGAATGAGATAAATATTAACGAGAAAAATTACCAATAAGCATCATTAAGATATTTTGAGTACTGATAACTTACTAACACTTTGTTATGTTTGTGAATTTCACTCAAAAAGATTTGGCGTGCTTTTATATTAGATTTAATATGCCATTTTTCTCAGCAGGTTTTTTTATATTAAAACAACAAAGTAGTATGGTACGTGATCAGTCAAAAGCAGCAGGTTTCATTTGGGTTTACCAAGCAAATTTAAAATATTTTAGACTGATGAAATATTTTGGCTACAGTTATATAAAAGAGATAAAAAATATGTTCAGCTTACCTGAGTGACGATGTACAGCTTCTGAGCAATTGCTTCAGGCAATTCGGCGAAAGACTGCCCCAAGCTATAGGCGACGAAGGACCCTCTTTCGGGGTAGAGTTCGAAGTTCACCCTCGACAGGGTCGATTTGAGGGAGGCCATTGAGGGTCTCGACGAGAGACCAGAGAATGAAGGGCGAGATGAGAAAGAAAATCTAGAGGCTGTAGAATATCTAGCTTCCCTCTTGGTGAGGAAAGGCAGTTTGTCCTTCTCTTCTTCAGATCCGACCTGGGTTCGATGACCTCTGGAAGGACCGGTTGTGTATTCCGCCTCATCAGTATCGTCAACCTCGGGTATGACATCCTGAGTAACGTTGGTGAAGTTTTTCTCGTCTTCGTCATGTGGTTCACTATTCACAGTGAAAGAGATTCGCTGTTCCTGTAAAGTTGGAGACATTGTTTTTAGTTTTGGTTTTCTACTAAACAAAGCTTTGATAGGATTGGGATTTTTTTGTCTTGTATACTCGGTCATATATGCTTAAGGCACTTGCCACTATGTGTATATATACTGTGTGTATATATACATATACGTAAGTCTATATAAATGTCACAAGAACAAGCATTCACTGTACGTATTATTTCTCATTTCCTTTTCTAAGTAAAACATTAATTTAGGTAACTATTTTTATCACAGCTCAATTTATTACTCCAACTCAATGAAAACAAATATATATTGCTTAAAAATTCGCCATGATAAACACAATAAAACACTTTTTTATGTATAAGCAATCACCGAAAGAAAGGTATTAACAGAAATTCGGAGATCGTTCACCGTTTTATATCACAATGCTTCAGGTAGGATTTACGCTAAATTTAAATCTTAATTAACCTGGACGGTTTCCTCCAAATTGTTTCTGCTACAGCTTTTTTTTTTATTTTTAAATCAAAATTGTTAGCTAATAACTCCCGATTTCCTTAAACGAGAAAAATACGTTAATTTATAATGTGCAAAACGAGGATTCACTGTAAAAAAGGTCACTGGTTCAGCAAAAATTTAGAATCAAAGTACCAAAACGAAAGCGAGTCTTTTACAGTTTTCACGTGCTCATCGGATGCAGCTTGTAGAAGGCACGCGCGCGCAAAGACGGCCAAAACAGCTCTGATTGGATTTTCGACCCCATTTTACCCTCCGCCATCTTATGCCCCTCCCCTCCTTTATCACCCAATGTTTGTAATGACGTCATCAAAAATAAAATCAATAATTAACCGAAATATATATATAGTAGTTCATCCTGAAACAGTGAACCATAGGAAAATTTTAATATTAATTTAATTTGCAAAGAAATTGAAAACAACCATCCCAAGTACTTTCGAGTTTACTTAATCTCCTCGTCTAACTCTCCGAAAGCTGAGGTTTTAAGAGGAGAAACAACTCTCTTACATCACCCCATTCCAAAAGAACCTGCTTGACCTTCGTCAGAAGACAGACATTCCCGTGAGATCAATGCCAATCCTGTCAAAACCTCTCATATATATATATATATATATGGAAGCATTAGTTTACTTAAACGGATAGTACTATTAGCCGTCAGTAAATAAATGACGCAAGGACTGCTAATCAAATAGTTCAAATCAAGAAGAAAATATGACGTAACAAATGAGCTCTCGTACATGCAACCTCGCAAGCAGTTGCTAAGGTTACGTCATCAATCTTTTATGACGTTATAAATAATAGTAATGACGCGTCTCGAGTAATAACAATGACGTATATTGATGATAATGAACTCTTGTGGTATTTGGAGATGTAATTCACAATTTAATTGAATATTTGCACTCTTTTTGCGAAGCGAAAGTACATCATTTTTTGGGCCATATTTTTATGAAGAAATTTTAATATTTTTACCGCATTATAATTTAAATTTAAAGACTTTCAAATGTTCTTTGAACATACTGTATTTATTTCAAAATATTCTATTTAGTATCTTTATTCTATCATTAAGATCCTCAATTTCAAATTTATACCAAGCACTACTTTCACGTGCCAGAAAATGATGCATTTAGTATTATCTTCTGCAGCGTCCCCACTCCTGTCAAACCATTACTTTTTTTTTTAAAGCAGCCACGCCAACGCCATGACAACGTTCTTTGAAAATTAATACTGGATTTATGTGAACCCGAACAGTAATTGGATTTGCATCGGCAAATACAGTAGCGTTAGATTAGCGATCCTAAAATTAGATAAGTTTACGTTAACATTTTTTCGAAAATGGAAAATATTAACCGAAAACTTTCGAAATTTAAGCGGTAACTCAGGGAAGTTAATTAAAAATCTTAATAAATTACTTGTTTAGTAAGTTAGTCCCTTTGCCTATAGGCCCTATGTGTATTTTTTACTGTAATGTTACAGTTTTTTTATCATGTATATATACAAATTTCTGAAAATTATTTCACGAAAGTGACACGTGAAAAATATTTATGATGAATAAAACCACGAAGGGAAACTAAACACAAAGTGGTGCTCAAGCGCTTTCGTCTAATGACATCCTCAGGAACACTTTGTTCCTGAGGATATCATTAGACGAAAGCGCTTGAGCACCACTTTGTGTTTATTTTCCCTTCGTGGTTTTATTCATCATACAAATTTATATATATATATATATATATATATATATATATATATATTTGCGTGCGTGTGTGTGTGTGTGTGTGTGTGTGTGTGTGTGTGTCCACGTGGAAGAAAATTATTATCACCCTAATTTTGCATCACTGATTAACCACTTTATTAAGTGGTTCAAAAGTAATGACGTCACTGTTGTTTTCTCATAATCCTTGGTTTGTTTTTTATTTCACATTAAATTAATAAACATTTAAAATTTTGTGTCCTTGCATTTTGCTCATGAAGGTCGGGAAAGGAGTTTTACGTCTCGGTAATATGGCATAAAGAAATGTTCAATAAATCTGTAATTTTCATTAGTTTTCTTTGATATCCGCTTACCGTATAGGAAATTTACTTAGTTGTGGGTTGTGAAAAAAATATTGAAATCTGACCATAACTTTGGATTTTACAGCCAAAGTTCGAGGTCTTCCTTTTTTCTGCCGACCAGATATATATATATATATATATATATATATATATATATATATATATTTTTTTTTTTTTTTTTTATTTTTTTTTTTTTTCGAAGTGAAATTTGCACTTATGCTTAATGATGTTCATTTTCTTTATTATAAGGGAAACTTTAATTTGTAAACTGTATTTTATTTATAATTTGTAATAAAATTAATAAATATTAAATAGGACTATTTCTAAATAATTTACTAATATTTCTCTACAATTTCTTTGCGATTCTTGCAAACATTTCAGTAATAATGAAGTTGAGTGGGTGAATAAAACTTCCCTTCTGCCCAGCTGACATTTTGGACTGGCGTAACATACCCACTGAGCCATCGCACCCGATTCCCATACCCTGACTTGGCAATTCTTGGAACTGATTTTTAAGACCTATAATTTAGAGTTGAAGATGAATGAAACTGTTATTAATATTATTATGTACGAGTAGTTTTTATATATAAATTAGTATACAGGATCTTCAATAATGACCAGTAATGTAATTAACCAAGATATATATATATATACACGGTGAACCAAAAGTAGGTGGACAGTAGGTTGAATACGGTTTGTGTTATATTATATTATAACTATGGTGTTCATTATAACTATGGTGTTTGTGTTTTATTATATTAAATATTATAACTAAATTTATTTAAATTTTATTTTGTATTATAGTATACAAAAAAATTAAATATGTATTCTCAAAATAAACGTTATCATTTACTGTCCACCTACATTTGGTTCACCCTATATATATATATATATAATATATATATATATATATATATATAAACAGCAGCCAAAATTGCTTATTCAATAAAATTACTCATTCTCAGTTTAAAATTTATTCAATTTTAGCCGCTTTCACATGTTTGGATATTGACTATTTTGTGATACTTTAGCAAGTCTTTAAATATTTATACTCAAAATATTTATACTTATTTATCTTATTTGCGTAGTTTGTACTGATGACCAACAAAATTTAACCGCAATAATTCTTTCACTATTTTCTCTATGTCCGACATTAGGACATACCTTCGATAGAACAACGTGTAAAACTTCTTTTAATTTTTATTTATTATTATTTTTTTTTTTTTAAGTAAACCACAGCCGAAATTTTGAAACATCTGTGGAGCAAATTTCAAATAAAAATTCATGGTATGGTCGGGAGGGTCCTTCATAAAATCATCACGGATGGTGGCCTCACTTTTACCTTTCTACAGCCTTCATTCATGCCTATTAAAAAATGAAGTGCCTTCACTTATTATATTTAAGCAGTTTCGAGAAAATGAACTCAATATCAAGAAACAAAGAATATCAACCCAAGTAATAAATTCATACGTTTAGGTATTTACTGCCTAAAGAAGCCCCAGCTATTGGATTTGAAACGTCGCAACTCCTACAATTTCATTAGCCGGTGTTTCGCGCGCGTGTGTGTGTGTGTGTGTGCGCGCGCGCGCACGCTTACTAATGAAATTGTATGAGTAAAGAATTTAAAAGTATGCCATAAAATATATATTTATTTTCAAATTAACGTGAAAGTCATTCTTAGAAAGAGAGAATCGCAACATTATTATCTGCAAACACTCAAAGGAAATGGAAGACAAAAATGATCTTTTATGAGTCACTGACGATTGAAAAGTTCTTTCTTATCTTTTGAATCATTCAGATTTTCTATCGAAATTTTTAGCGAGAAATGGCGTTTATTTTGTGTAATTTTTCATTAAAAAAGTAATGCTAATAACTTTACATAAATGAGAAGCAAAAGAGAGAGAGAGAGAGAGACTGGTAAAATTGAAAATAAAGCTATATCAAGTATGACTCATATTCAGGGAAACAAAAGCTTAAATTATTTTACGAACCCAATGAATATAATTCAATTACTTAAAACCGCAAAATAATAAAATTAAAATGGAACCCAACAGTGCATTCGTTTATCTTTCAAAACAAGGTTTATAACGTTATATGAATTATAAACAAAAATGATTCGATCAGTATTTACTAAAAGTCAATACAAGTTCCTCCTCCAGTGTGTGTGTGTGTGTGTGTGAACATTTTCCCCTCTCTCCTTGTCTCCCCCTCAGAGTGCCTAGCTACTCTCGGCACCGTCACATGGTGGGAAGGTGCGAGAGGCGTGGAAAGAGTCTAAAATCGATTTTACTCAGCTCGAACTGGTGAAAACCAGTAAAAACGTGTTTTCTCACTCAAGAGAGTCAACAAATTATATAACTTGCATTTTTAGGTCCAAACACAGTTGCATTCAGAGCGCCTCCTCCTTTCATGTATAATTTTCACTACTTTAATATACTCTCCGTTACACTTTTTCTCTCGTCTTAGCGGTAACTTTTTACGATTTAACCACTTTTGTTATGACAACAACATTCTAACCCAGCCTAACTGTACGCACTTATTTGTATTTTACACCGGAGACAGACATTCAGTAATTTTGCATCTCAAAGTTTGGTTGAATTTGTTTCTCGATATGAATCATCGAGGACCACGAGCCTGACTTCTGTGCGATGAAGAATCCGAGCAGGAAACTCGTGTGTGTGTGTGTGTGTGTGTGTGAGAGAGAGAGAGAGAGAGAGAGAGAGAGAGAGAGACATTGGCACACGCCAAACAGTGAAATTCATATGTTTCTCAGCCATTCGCTGGGGTTTCTTCAGTTATGAAAACATTATTGTACTTGTATGTGAATGCATTACATAGGATGATTAATCTTTTCGTCCAAAGTCTTTTTATGTGATCATATTGATGGTGAATGCATGTGCTCCTAGTGGTCGTTCTTTTTTCCAACCTACCGTATATATGTTAGTCAATGTATGAAACCAGTCATTTCACGAAGTGCTTAAACATTTCAGGTTCTTTCGCGTAATGCCTAAAAGCTTCAAGCATTTAGGGTAATTCGATTATGCGATCAAACGACTTCGTGAAGGTTAGGTTAGGTTAGTTTAGATTAGGTTGGTTAAGTTAATAATGCGTATAACATAGGTAATACGCATTATTAACTTAACCAACCTAATCTAAACTAACCTAACCTAACCTTCACGAAGTCGTTTGATCGCTTAATCGAATTACCCTAAATGCTTGAAGCTTTTAGGCATTACGCGAAATGACTGGTTTCACACAATGACTGTAACATATATATATATAGTCGGTGGCAAAAGTGTTGTCCCTCCAAATATTATGAAATATATCGATCCCATTTTTTTTACCGCATTTACAATGTGCTCAGTTCCCATAGCAACTGGAAACCATTTCCGAAGGAAATATTTGTTTTTCTCTTTTTTTTTTTTTGCGATAAGATGGTGAGTTTGGCATTTGAGTATGACATATAAAGCAATAGTACCAACCCTAAAACTAGAATTTAGTAATATGAGGTACTGTCGCTGCAATAACTTATAAATATTTATAATTTAATACATAACGTGAGGACAAATTTAATTATAATAATGAAACACGCGAATATTTACGCACATATTATGAATTTGTAGAAAGAGAATAATTTATTACACACGTGCAGTAAACTATTAAGACGACACAATATACGATAGTTAGTGCTTTTTTATAAATGTGAAAACTTCTCTAATTCTAATTTTTCACGCTCTTTCTGGCACCTAACCAAGACCCTCTTCAACAACTTTATTTCTTCTTCTTCTTCTTCTTCTTCCTCTTCTTTCCCTCCTCTTTTCCATTCCGACGGCTCAGTTGCCTCTCTTCTCCTGCTAAAATTAAACTCTTCGCTCAAACTTTCGCATCCAACTCAACCATAGATGATTCCGGTGCTGTTGCTCTCTCTCCTCCTCCCTCTGACTTTATTATGTCTGAAATTAGAATCTTTTCTAAAAATGTTTATGCTGCCCTCTCTGGGCTCAACTCTAGGAAAAGTACGGTCCTGATGGAGTTCCTCCTGCTGGTTCTCAAGAACTGTGCTTCTGTGCTGACACCCTGCCTAAGTAAACTCTTTCGTCTTTCCCTTTCATCTGGTATTTTTCCATCCTGTTGGAAGTTCGCTTTCATTCAGCCTGTCCCAAAGAAGGGTGACCACTCTCAACCCTCCAACTATCGTCCAATTGATTTGATCTCTTGCCTTTCTAAAGTTTTTGAATCTATCCTTACAAGGAAAATTTTTAAACACCCTTCTTCTCACAATGTTATTTCAATTCGTCAGTATGAGTTTCGCAAGGGACGCTCTACTGGCGATCTTCTTGCACATCTCTCTGACTCTTGATCATCCTCCTTTCGGAATTTCGTGAAACCTTTGTTATTGCGCCTCCGCACTTTCTTCACCCCCACTCAGTTGCTGTCTCTGTATAGGGGCCTTGGCCGTCCCTGTATGAAGTACGCTTCTCACGTGTGGCGTGGCTCAACCCACATAGCTCTACTTGACCGAGTGGAATCAAAGTCTTTTCTTCTCATCTCTTCCCCACTTCTTACCGACTGTCTTCAGTCCCTCTCTTGTCGCGGCAATGTTGCCTCACTCTCTCTTTACTATCGCTTTTATAACGGACACTGTTTTCCTGAACTATCTAACTGCATGCCTCATCCTTTAAGGAGAGCACGCCGTGCCAGACTTTCAACACATTTTCATTCCTTTTCTGTCCCGCTCTCTAATGCAAGGGTTAATCGGTATTCTCAGTATTTCATCTACTCAACCGGTCAACTCTGAAACAATCTTCCTCAATCCATCTTTCTCCCTGTCTATGACCTCCAATCATAGATTGGACGCAGATTGTCCAAGCATCTCTAAAACTTTGGACCTTAATTATGGCTTTCTGGCCCACTTCTTCCTCTGTGGGTAGGGGCATTTTTGTGTTTGCCCTTGGTCCCTCCTTCCTGCATAATATATATATATATATATATATATATATATATAATATATATAATATATTAGATTGAAATAGTTTATTTTTGTAGTCAAATGAAAAGTAAAATTAGTTTGAATATTTTTAAATTAATAAAATAATAAGTATAATCCACAATCCTTTCACGTGCGTTTGTCGTGTGTTTGATTGGCAGACACTTCTGGTTTCAAATTCTGGGTGTATTATTCATCAAGAACAAAATGTGCCACAAGTTTGTGTTTCCTTCCCGAGGCTTAAATTAAATGTACCCATTCTAATCACAAATTTAGAATATCTACAATCCCAAACCTTCAGTTTGTATAGTCCCATATGTTGTGCGCATGTTTAAATTAATAATATTAATTAGCATTATCCCGTTTTGATCTTCTCATTAATGGACTTTAATAATTGATATAAATTCCGTTTCTTTTAATTATGTTTAGATGAAAGTGACAACAAAAAATAGTTTATTGTACCAATAATTATGGCGTCGTGAATTCTTCAAAAAAATATATATTTATTGATGAACTAAATTCACAAAACGTTGAGAAATGTTTTCGCCAATCCAAAATTGATGGTGAAAATGTCTGCATTCTTCCGACACCCCCAAAAAAAAACAAAAAAAAACGATAAGATAAAACTATCTGACCTAACTTAATTTTATCTACCTTATCTTAACCAAACCTAACTTCACCTAGGGTAACCTAACCTAGCATAGTCTAACATAACATTAGTTATACTATATATATATGAACACTATATAAAAATGCTGATCGTATAAGTTCGTTGTTTACACATTAAAATTAGCGAAAGTCGGTTTCTGAAAAATTACAAAATTTCGTTGCAAGAAAAGCAATTAATACGCCATCATGCCAGCGCATTCAAGTTTTTTTTTAATTACCCATAAATACGACATATTTCCCCTCATTTTAGGTTCAGTTTGTGACAGTATCACCTCCTGAAGTCAAACTAATAGGATGATAATTTCCGGCAAGCGATTTATTTAATTTTTGAAATACTGACGTAATGTTTGCAACTTTTCAATCAAATGAAACTTATCCAGACTGTAACGATTTATTATTATTTTATTTAATATAGAGTAGATGTAAGAGGAAAGACTATTGCGCAGTTCATTTCTTTAATTATCCTAGGGTAGACTTGTCTGGACCTTGAGTTTTATTAGGATTAATTTTACCTATGGCTGAGAAAGCTTCAGTTTCATAAATGGGAAAATCGCGAAGCTTTAAATGAGCGTCATTGAGTATGATTGTAGGAACGGGAATATTGTTTATATTCTCGTTAGTAAACAAGGAAGAGAAGAATTTATTTAAAATTTCTGTGTGTGCGTGTGTGTGTGTGTGTGTATACATATAGATATACTGTGTGTGTGTGTGTGTATATATATATATATATTACATTTTCTCAAGGCTTTTTTAGTCAGAGGTGGCAAAAATCAAGATTGTTTAAAGAATTCTTAACACCAGGTTTTTTATTTGAAAACATTATTGGATGTCATTATTATGGTATAAAATGTCATTAATATCAATAACAATGATGTTAGTATAGTGTAAACTAGCATCAACATATATCCTAAAATGCATATTACAAATTCTTCTGTAATTTAATTTAATATAACAAATGCTTAAAAGTTACTTGAAGTCATTTTCTTGTGATGAAAGGCCTAAATATTAATAACTATTTAATTTTGCTATTTTCATTACATTCCGTATATCTTTTCTCTCCTTACATAATCCAGTCTTGGTTAAGTTAATTAAGGGCAGGTGCTTAGTGGTAATATTACCAACACTATAAATATTGGTGAAGGTTACTCATTTATATTTCACATCGCAAATTCAGCAGGGTCACGCCGATAAAATGTAAAGTACGTGTGGTAATTGTAGTATACTCATCCCATTTCAGCGGTTCTTATCGGTTTTACTACAACACAGTGTAAACGGCATTCAGTGGCCGAGTAATATGGGCTTTCTTGGTCGATAATGCCTTGCAGCAACGTATCAGAGAAACTCCCCTGATCGGGAGGTGTGCATTGTGTAACGTTAAAAAAAAATTATATCCGTTTGTTTTTTATTTAGCGAGCTCATTATAGAGAAGAACGCAATTAGTAATTCGTTTGTTTTTTGTCTTTCTTTCGTAGCGAAACTTCGTAAATATTTGAATTTCATACATTTGCGAATATATAAAAACATTAAATAATAAACAGTTTTTATAACACTATTTACGAGGGGAAACTTAATAGAAATAGAAATATATAATAATTTTTCCTTATAGAATTTACAATTTAGGAATGGGAAAATGCAAACCAATAATTCCATGTAAATATAAAGTATTTATTATTTAATGAAAGAAATTTGTATTTAATATTGTCATTGTTTATCGTCATATTATACAAAAACTTATATAATGATGCTATTTTTGTTCTATGTTCGTATTATCATTAATTATTTATCATTAATAATAATAATAATACGGGCTAACGATATCTGATCGTCTTGACATAAAATTAACAAGTTATTGTGGGTTAGATTAAGTTAGGTTAGGTTAGCTAGGTTAGGTTACGCTAGGTTAAGTTAAATTAAGTTAGTTTTTAGTGTGGATGTTATTTATGTCTTGTCGACCAAATGGCTATAGGTCCTATACTCGTAATAATAGTTATTAATAATAATAAATTAATTTTATTATTATTATTATTATTTAATGCAATACAAAAAAGGACATTTTACCCCGTACTTAATTAATTTCATTATAAAATAAATGCACACTGAAGCATGCGTATATACAATGAAATACACACACACACACACACACACACACACACACACATTTTTTCTTTCTAACATTGCTAAAGGGGCTTCCAGTTTTTGAAACTAGCTAATATATAGTTCTCTGTAATAACAAGTTTGCGTTTATACGATACTTAAATTATATAGTACATGCTGATGAAAAAATTGGTTTCCGCGTATTTGGTTCAAAGCCAGAGGTAAAATTTACTGTCACAGAAGATATACTTATCTAATTTTTATGTCTCCATACGAGTATCAAAATCGGTTACGGGGCATTGTTACAGTAATTGTTTCATCGTGAACTGTAATGACATTTTTAAGACTGCTGTTTAAAAGAGATCATACAACATTTATCGAAGTGCTTTGGAATGCCAGATTTTGTTTTTTATATTGAAGGAGGAGGAGGAGTTCGTAAGACAGATGCGGAAGGGGTGAAATGTGTGGATTTTTCAAACCTATTGGTGGTGGGGAGATAGAGTAAAAATAATAGCTTTTAAAACACAGTTTTTACTTCATTTATTTATTCCTTTATTTCGTGTAATGTATGACATTTTTAAAATTCTATAAATTGTCTAGAGCAGCGATTCCCAACCTGTGGTATGCTTACTACAGCTAACACGCGAAGTTCTTTTAGGTGCTACGCGAGAGAGTTTTGATATGCAGCTTCCTAATTCATAATTACTTTAATGATAATGTATTTGAAAAGTAATATTAACTATAGATCAATAACCCGCAACCTTTTCGACTGTGGTACTCAGAAGAGCATGGTGTTATGCAGGGGCGGACTGAGCGGTCGGGCAATCGGGCATGGACCGAGAGCCCGGGCCATTAGGGGGCCCGGCGGCCCCGGCCCACAGTCATCATAAACCAGTGAGAGTGTTCTCAATTGGGTCAAGTGTCTAATCGAACTGTAATATGAAAAAAATCGGATTTCAAAGGGCCCAGGACCTCATTATGCCCGAAGGCCCAGGTTGCTGTCAGTCTGCCCCTGGTGTTACGTCGACCTTAAAAGGTTGGGACATTCTTCCTTAGAATTAACACTTCGGATGGATCCGTTTACGTAGAAAATAAATATATAGTTTCAGTAAATAATTTTTTGCATGTTGCAAAAACATATAAAACATATATTTGAAATATAACGCAGACTTTCTTTTATTTAAACTTCGACCTACAGGGTACACCATAAGCTTAATACATTTTATGAGCTTCCTTTATATTTCAAGCCAACAATATAGACAAGAGTGTAAATAAAATAATTGCTAAATTTTATAAAAACAAAGAAAAATATCTAGCATGTGTGTAAGATCTTATATTAGGCCTAGGCCAGAGAGAGGTGTTTCTCAATATTTTTTGTGTTAGCGACCTCATTTTGGCATAAAAAAGTTAGCGAACCCCCTTTCCTTAAATGATGATGCTGCACATGCTTCAATTACAGAAACAGCTCCCAAACTATTTCCCACGTGACGATGGAAACCTTAGTAAGAGGTGGAGTGTCTGCCAAAGTTGCACGAAACCTACACAACAAACTGATTGAACGTTCTTCTAAAGAGACCCTACTGCAGTTGTTATTCCCGGCAGACGACTTATGTACTTTTTGGAGTACCCAGAAATGGTGTTTGAAGCATTAAAAGTTTTAATTCCATTTACAACTTCATAATTATCGAATTGGACTTCTCGTCAATGGATGCAGTTAAAACAAAGCAATGAAGTTTACTGCCTCTGTGTTACTTTGTTTCGTCTATGTTTCACCGAATACAATAAAATTAACAAATTCAAAGCAAAGCACTGGGACTCCGCACCCCATGAGCACTTCCCACGACCCCTAGTGATGAGAAACACTGTCTAACACTAACTAATACAGTATTTTCACGCCTTGTTGTTATGGCGTCCGAGACACAATACTTAAAAAATAATTTGTTACATTTTTCTTATTAATTAATAAATATACACACAATATATATGGTTGTTTATATTTCCAAACTGTTTAAATTTAGAATACTTCCACACGATGACCATCATTCGTCGCTACAGTGTGTATTCGATACTCAAACTTCATTAGAGCATTAGCAACATGCTTTTGTAGAATGGATTCAATAACCTCTGATTCTTTGACGGAGTTCTGGGTTTGTCTTGATACACACGTGTTTTAACATAACCCCATGTTAAAACACATCAACATGAATGGGATTCACCAAACGTTAACGTCTGGTGTGCTTTGTTACGTAACTGCATAATCAGTTCATGTTTCTTTGACGACTGTACCGTGACTGGAGCGAATTATCTTAATATACCGTGGAAATTTTTTGGAGATTTTTCTTCTCCAATTAAATGGAGTTGACCTGAGAAGTGTAACCTTTCAACAAGATGAGACGACTCCCCATTATGACATTGCTGTTCGCAACCTTGTGCAGTCTAGCCGTAACCTTTCCTCAGCGCTGAATAGGCCGTGGTGGACCGATAGTATAGCCACCTCGATTACCTGACTTAACCGCTTTGGATTTTTATCTATGAAGGTGTCTATATTATATTATATATATATATATATATATATATATATAATATATATATATATTGGTTTCCGTGGTTTGTTTTTATTCCTAAATATTCGTTCCTATATCTAATTTCATTTGCGAGTTTATGAAAGTGTCCGAAATTTCTGTTTGGTTAAATGTACATTCCTTGATGAAGTCACTTTCGTGTTATTTCTGGACTCTCGTAATGAATAAACATATTTTTCCATAATCTTTAGCAAGAATTGTGCTTGGCTTCCATCAAATTATGGTATGTATATACATATATATATATATATATATATATATGTATATATACACATTTAACTGCAATGACCACGCAGTATATTAATGTATAGAAACGACGTAAGTATAGAGGAGTGTTCTGCACACGAGGAAGAGAAATAACGAACAAATGAAAAATGAGGTAACCGCCCGGGAATCGAACCCAGGATCTTCCGATTGCCGGTCAGATATGCTATCCACTACACCACGGGCCTCGATCAGTCAGAAGTCGTAATTCTCCTACATAGGGCAGAAACCAATGCCTTGAGAGGGCACCCTCGCCAATCGTGAATATGTACATTTAACTGCAATGACCACGCAGTATATTAATGTATAGAAACGACGTAAGTATAGAGGAGTGTTCGTTATTTCTCTTCCTTGTGTGCAGAACACTCCTCTATACTTACGTCGTTTCTATACATTAAATACTGCGTGGTCATTGCAGTTAAATGTACATATTCACGATTTGCGAGGGTGCCCTCTCAAGGCATTGGTTTCTGCCCTATGTAGGAGAATTACGACTTCCGACTGATCGAGGCCCGTGGTGTAGTGGATAACATATCTGACCGGCAATCGGAAGCTCCTGGGTTCGATTCCCGGGCAGTTACCTCATTTTTCATTTGTTCGTTGTTTCTCTTCCTCGTGTGCAGAACACTCCTCTATACTTACGTCGTTTCTATACATTAATATACTGCGTGGTCATTGCAGTTAAATGTACATATTCACGATTTGCGAGGGTGCCCTCTCAAGGCATTGGTTTCTGCCCTATGTAGGAGAATTACGACTTCTGACTGATCGAGGCCCGTGGTGTAGTGGATAGCATATCTGACCGGCAATCGGAAGATCCTGGGTTCAATTCCCGGGCGGTTACCTCATTTTTCATTTGTTCGTTATTTCTCTTCCTCGTGTGCAGAACACTCCTCTATACTTACGTCGTTTCCATACATATATATATATATATATATATTTACACTACATAATTATATATATCTTTTACCCACGTGACGAATGGAAAGTTATGTGATGCAGGAAAAGTTAAAGTCGCTACCCAGTTGAAGGTTTGGTGGTGTTTCAGTGAATGTATAGCCAATTGTCAATTCCATTCATAGCAAATCTAAGTTCATATTATGATGCTCTGGGTGGGGGAGGCCTGTAAACATTACTAATTTTTAAATTAATTACTTTATTTTTACAGATACAAGAACTTCAAGTGGCTTTTTCAATGCCATTAAAGGGAAAAAATTTAAATCATCAGATTAAATGATGTTACCGAACTCGCATTTGGTTCAGTGACATTTTGGCGAAACTAAAACTATGAAGTTGCCAGGAAACTAAAACTATGAAGTGTTATTCGATTTACGTGTGTGAATTCAAGAATCAAAAGTGGATGCTGCAGCAGATTCACAAGTTCTGGAATCAAACCGAGAAATGGTTATTTTCCATCAAGCTATCGTTTGAAAAAAAAAAAAAGTCGTGGTAATTTTCATTGTAATCTGAGAGGAAGGCAAGACGAGAGCCTATAAGTATTTTAGCTTAAATCCCAAAAAATATAAAAGAGGTTCGATGAAGGTAATTATGTTATGCATTTTATAAGAAATGGGAGAAGACTAAGTGGACAGTATCTTTGGCCGGTTGGTGAACGCAAATGCAACTTAATTTCCGAAACAAGGAAACAGAAACGTTTTCTGTATAATTTAACTTTTTTCTTATTTTTAGCTTTTATGTGGATGGCTTTGAAGTGCGCGAATGTTCAGTGCACACATTTTTTTTTGATAAATGAATACACTTCTTGAAAATTTCATACAACGCTTGCCAAAGTATTTAAGCATCAGAGTTACGGGTTTAGTCCCATCGAAAGGCAATCCCAGAATTAAATGTTTTGTTAATATATATATATATATATATATATATAATATATAATATATATATATATTTAGGGTGATTCAAATATGGGGGTAAAAAAAAAAAATTTATATTTTAATGTGTTCAACCCTTTAAATGGTTCATTTCAGCATAAAAACAACTATCCTAAAATATTTTAGCAAATTTTTAATTTTTAGGGGTTGCTACCAGCAATTAAAAATTGACAGAACGACTCAAATTGTCAAATTTTTCCACACCACCCAGGAGGTACAGTGTAAGGCGCATTGCTTTTTTTCAACGTGGAAAGCTCCCCCGTAGGTCCTACCATAACCACAAGCATGCATAATTAAACTAGCATGATATTTGAGACATTAGCTGTCCTTACTTCATCAATGCTTCTTTTTTTCTATCAGGGTAAACAGCCCTGTAGTTTTTCACTACTTGTAGCAAGAATTGTTTTTGATCTTCGTCATGTGTTAGTATTTTATTATATTCATCCATTAATTTTACTCCTCTTTCCGCTATATCATTCACGACTTTCCACTCTTTGATAGATTTCTTAGCGAAGTTATACTCTTCATCATTATGCCATTCTTTAGCATCTTTGAGTAAAAATTTTGAACTAAATTCTGTTATTGTAAAGAATCTTTGAGTATTTGATGTGACAAAATCTTCTAATTTCTTCGTTGGAATAAGTGCAGGATCTAGAAAAGCCCGTTTTGCAGGAAGAGTTTCTATTGTATTTTGCAAAGCCTTTACCATTTTGTTTTTTGTTTCAGTAGGCACTTCATCATCATAAAAGGCCAAGGCTACCAGTTCTTCTGATAGGTACCAGAGGTGACCTAACAGTTTTTTAATAGCAACAAATGCAATTGTGTCATTTATTTGTTTGTAGACTACAAGATTCTGTAATAATTCCAGATCAAGACGAGGAGCGCAAGATGGCACAGGAGCTGTAAACCATGCCTTTACATATAACCGAGTAGCAGATAGACATATGTCTTTTAGTCCTTTTTTGTCTTTTACTGAAATTTTGAACTGAGATTTGAACATAAAAATTTTTAATGAATATGTAATTTTGGCCACCCACCTAGCTCGATAAAGTCCCGCTGGATGTTTAAATTTGATTCCACCTTTTGGTTCACCTCCCAAAAAGATAATTGTTAACTGCAATAGTTCTAGGTAATCGTCTCTTGGTTGGAATGTATCTAGTTGATTTGCTGCAAATATAATTATGTCATCTTTGATGTCATGAATATTTTCATAGATATCTGGATCTGATAATGCTGTTTCGTAGTCCTCCTTATTAATGCTTGACCATTTTTATCTGAACTTCTTAAAAAGGACTATATCTGGGCCAGAAGATGGTGATAAAGACTTTGAAACAACAGCTTCCAGCATAATTTCAAATATGACAATAAATCGTTGTCGAATTTTTGTTCTAGAAGAATAGCTGCACCATTTCTATGACCAGTATTGGCTGCCATTGTATCGAAACACATGCACTTTATTTGTTCGCAGATGCCCCATTCAAGCGATGTCTGATTGTTGGCATTAAAACTAGAGACGCATTTCTGTCACTCAATTTTGCAACATCAAGACTTCCTAATAATTTATCATCAAACAATTTTCTACGTTTGCCTACCTTACTTTTCCATGTTGAAGGTTGTGCAGCACAGAAACCAGATTCATCACTTTTACTCTCCTCTGATTCTGATTCTGATGATGTACTGGTGAGTATGACAGCCTCTTCATTCTTCTTTCTTTTGATCTCTTCTGCTTTCCTCTTTTCATAATGTTGTTGCTTTTCTGCTGCTCTTTGCTCTTTTTTAGCAACAGCCTTATCAATGGTACCCATTTTTCCATGACGTCCTTTCTCACGTTGCATTTTCAAGAATTTCTTATCATTTTCTATTTTTATAAGCTCCCTAGCATTCTCATGAGCAATGTCAGATAAGTTTTCCAGTTTATCTTTCCATTTTTCTTCTTTATTATTTTATTATTTAAATTTTGTGATCTTTTCAATTTGTTTGCTTTGTTTTTCTTAAGCAGCTGCCATTCCTTCAGTATTCCTTGAATTTTATCTACTACATGTACTCTTTGTTTTGCTGGTATTCCTGCTTTTTTCCAAACTGCTAGCACATCATCTGCAGTAGAGCAGCATGATTCTCTAATGCCTTGCTTTTTAATATTTCTGTAGCGCATGAAAAGGGCCATCATTTCCTTCTCTGATGATAATACGGATGTTTTTAGTACTGCAGAGGGCTGCCCAATTAGCCATACTTCAGTTTCTTTTCTTGTAGAACTTCTCCCAACTGAGCAACTAGGTGATGGTGAGTTAGGCCTAGCTTCCATAATCGATTAATTGGTATCAAAATTACGAGTTCCAAACAACAATTAAAAGCAAGCTAGTATATAAACCATTATTAAAAATTCTGAAATATAAACAATTAAACATAAAATCATAAGTTGTAAAAACAAACAAATTGAAAAAAAGGGAAACTTTGACGCCTGGTAGCACATAGTAAATTTTATTTAAAATTCACCAAATTTGGCATACACTACTTTTTTGTCACAGGGAACAAAAATACAGGTTGAACAATTAAAAAAAAAAACTTTGATTTTTTTGAATCACCCTAAATATATATATATATATATATATATATATATATATATATATATATATATATATATATATAGAGAGGAGAGAGAGAGAGAGAGAGAGAGAGAGAGAGTCCTTCGTATATGACCCAGTATTATAAATTTTAATGTAATTTTAAACTTTCTCTTCAGCAAAGCAATATTCATATAAAGCATTTAAGTAGTTGAGAAAAATATTCAAATACTCATACTCAGATGACCTGAAAGAGAATTCCCTCTCAATGTATGTATTTCCGCGAAGGACAAAAACTATCTTGAGAATCAAATATTTTCTGTAACCCATTCATTCATCTATCTTTATCTTCTATTTATTTACTTGTCTATCTATTTGTATAAATGCGTAGATATACTGTCTTTAATATATAAGGTTATTAGGAAATGAAACCAAGGCTATTAATGATTCATCACGTCAACAAGATAGTCTTCTTGCCGGTAATTATAATTCACCAAATAAAGGGTGATGATGAGGTAAACAGATTGTTTGACGCAGTAATCCTAAAAGGATGGTTACTACGCTTATGTGATGATACAAAATTTGGGGTTCAAAGTTTAAACGAGGGAAAACTGACTTATTATAACGTAAGTGTAATTTTACGAGGCCAAGGGCAAGTTTTACGAGTCTCGTGTGAAAGATACACTGAGATTGCATCATCTTTTCGTTTTTGTGTCATGGTAAAAGTGAACAAGAACTTTCTTTGAGGTTTCATGAAAGAAATATTTTTAATTCTTATATAAGATGTTTACGCTTCATCGACCATTTATTTTCAGTTCATTATTCGCGTATATTTCATGTTTGTTAACATTTTTCAGTTATTAAAAATAATTTTTATGCGGAGTAAAATTAAATTATATATTTGTGAAATCGTTTGGGGGAAAATTATAATTAATCTCACTTTTCCTTTTGGTCTAAAACATAAATAAGAGCCGCAATGTGGGTTTATATTGTGTATCGAGTAAGTGCGACTGTTGTAAATACTCACAAAATAGCGAACAAAAATTCATTTTCCTATAAGGTTTTTATAACTTTAGTATTTTATTAACGTATTTAGGTATGTATCTAATTAAAAATTCTATTAAGTTACATTACATTAAAGTTTTAACTTCCTCGAGATTTAGTTAGTATACAACAATTTATATAAAAGATTGGATGGAAAGATGCATCTAGGGCAGTGTACTCATTGGGCGGCTCGCGAGCCAAATATATATAACGCATTTGGCTCGCGAGCCGCGCAATGAGTACCACTGATCTAGGGAGAGGATACATTGGGTAAACTGCAAAGTTATATATAAGAAGAGGTATAAGAAGTACGATAAGTACGATATAAAGGAACAGCAAGGAAAAGGTGTGATAAAATAAGTGGGACTCGTAAAAATAAATGTTAAAAACCGCCGTAAGAAAGTGATGCAAATTATGAAGTTTGTGATAGATACAGGAGCGTGTGAACTTAATTAAAAACATATTACTGGAAAAGAGACATTTAAAAACGGAAGAAGACCCCACCCCCTACTGTAGTTTGTGTATGGAGCAATTTAAAGGAGACAATTATAAAGTCTGTATATCACACGTGGATATCCGTTAACATTTTTAATAAGAATTTAACGTGTAATGAACTGACCAGAACAAATAATTTCTGCAACAGTAGAATTAAACCTATTAAATCTGTGCCCAATTTAAACTTAATAGAGTTGAATCCGATCATGAGAATGATCATTCATTCTTCTTAATTTGAAGGTTCAAACCAATTTTCAGAGCAACCACGCAGTTGACTCGTAAATTGACTGAAAATTGGTCTTAAAACAAGATTCGAAAAGAATTTAAATCTTTTGTTTCATAAAAATGTTCATAAAAACTTATTAATTTTATATATATTCATAAAATTAAGTTCATCATTCGAATCCCGATAACTTATGAGTACTTTTAGTATCTTTTTCCATTGACGAAGACCCAATATTCCAGTGTTGCTCGCTATTAATTCGTCACATCATGAAAATAAAGAAACAGCAACTTCGTTCTAAAATGAAAACATGCGAAAATTATATGTTAAATTTAAAATACAAAATGGATCGGAAAATTATAGACGTAATTTCTCAGAATCGTCGTAAAAGTCCTCGCAATTTACTTTATGAGACGATGTTCGACTAATTAAGCTACAAGATAAACAATATTTTGTAACTGCAAACAAGTACATAACGCTATAAATATGCAGTAAATTTTACTTTTACTTTAAGTTTTATTAAGGTTTTATATGTATTTACAGAATACTTTTAATGATGTCATAAACATTGTGGAAAATGTATAACATTGAACTACAAAAGTTATTTTTTATTCATCAGTCAACTGCTCGTCTCCTATTACATTTTTCTCTTAAAGAATTTTTTTCGTGTTTGAAATCTGAAGGGGAAAAAAAACCATATATATATATATATATATATATATATACACACACTATATATATATATATATATAGATATATATATATATATATATATATACACATATGTGTGTGTGTGTGTGTTTATATATATATATATATATATACAGGCCCTCTCAGAGGTCCAGAGAGGCCCGGGCCACTTTCAGTTTTTGAGGCCCATAGCTAAACCCAATTATTACTTTCACTGCAAAACATTATATTTAAACCTGAAAGTTTCTAAATTTGAGGCCCCTCTTAAGCTTGAGGCCCAGGCCAAATGGCCCTCCTAGCCCCCCTCTCATAGACCCTGTATATATATATATATATATATATATATACACACAAACTCAGAATGGTCCGCTGAGAAACTTATATGTTAAACACAGACCGTGCATGGAACAAGGAACTCTTCTGGGAAAATTAAATCCACTATAGTCCGAATAAGTAATGGTAAATGACAAATACCATAGTTTTTCTTTTTCATGATGCAAGCCCGACGTGGGCAACGGGTCTCTCGCACCTCTTTGCGAGAGACCCGTTGCCCACGTCGGGCTTGCATCATGAAAAAGAAAAACTATGGTATTTGTCATTTCATTTACCATTACTTATTCGGACTATAGTGGATTTAATTTTCCCAGAAGAGTTCCTTGTTCCATGCACGGTCTGTGTTTAACATATATATATATATATATATATATAATATATGGGAGTGAACTCAGAATGGTTCCCTGAGGTTTTTTATGATACACACAGACCGTGCATGGAACAAGGAACTCTTCTGGGAAAATTAAATCCACTATAGTCCGAATAAGTAATGGTAAATGACAAACACTATAGTTTTTTTTACCCGTTGCCCACGTCGGGCTAACATCATGAAAAAGAAAAACTATAGTGTTTGTCATTTATCATTACTTATTCGGACTATAGTGGATTTAATTTTCCCAGAAGAGTTCCTTGTTCCATCCACGGTCTGTGTGTATCATATATATATATATATGGAATGCAACAAATTCCATTCGATTTCACTGAGTTCAAAAGTTCAATTGCCTTTTAATAATTATTACAACGTATTATATTGTCTAGACCAGGTGGTTCCCACCCTTTTCTAGTTCGAGGCACCCCAATGCCATCTATCTGTCTTCTTTGGCGACACCTTTGAGGTTTTGTGTCTGCCGTCGTTAAACATTGAGTTTCTCCCTGAGCACCTCAGTAACTTGAAAGTGAGCCTATTATAGTTTCGTTATAGATTTAATAAATTGTGAATATTTTTTATTTGAAATTAGCGAATGTTGGACAAGTTTTAAATGCATTATTTTTTTTTGTTTCGTTGAAATTTTGCGGCACTCCGGTTGGGAAGAACTGCTATGTGCATTCAACTTCTACAAAGGAGGTTTTATTTCCATATTCCTCGCACTAACACATCCTCTCATTATGTCCAAATCCCCACCAAAAGACGTAACATTGGCGAATCCATAAAATTTAAATCTGCAAGTATTTTATGCGTATAGAGAGAGGATTAAATTCAACATGCACTTTACGTGTATGTAGGGGATGCATGTAGCTTCTTGAGCTGTTTGGAAAGTACAAATGCATGCATTATAACACAGGTGGCTGCATCCGTTCCCAACCTAAATTTTTCTGTTAGACAATTTCATTGATCAAACGTTGTAAAGTTCAATTGGAAAGTAATTTCTCAAGTCCCTTAAGTTATATATAATTTAATAATAATCAAATTCCTAATTACTGGTGTTCCAAATCGAGTATGATAATTCCTCGTCATACCAAATGGATATTATTTATCCGACAGTCTGAACTGGACACCCATATATATATATATATATATATATATATATATATATATATATATATATATATATATATATAATATATATATATATATATATATATTATATATATATGGTTGTTTCATATGTCTGGAGACATTGGAAATATGTAGAAAAAGCAATACAGCTTTATGACAATATTTTATTTTCAACATACTATTACAGAATGTGTTCAAATTGTTCACCCTGAATTTCAAGACACTTCATTACTCGTAATTGGCAAGCTCTCTGAACACTTCTGATTGTTTCAGCAGAAATTCACTGCAATTTCAGTCTTATCTTAACTTTCAAATCCTCAATTGTAATGAAGTGTCTTGAAGTTCAGGGTGAACAATCTAAACACATTCTGTAATAGTATGTTGAGAATAAAACATTGTTATAAAGTTGTATTACTCTTTCTACATACTCGTATTTCCAATGTCTCCAGACATATGAAATACCTGTATATAGTGGTTTCGCACGATATCTTTGCTCATGCGGAGGTAAGACTCATGGCGAGGCCTCAGAAGATTGAGTTGTTGAAGAGAAAGTTGCTTTCTTGAGCTTCCCATTTTAAATAGCCAGGCACACCCCAGCTCATCTGGGATTATCTTGATCCAGCTGTGAAGTCTTGTTTCGAAGGTACCATCACCAACACCAGCTATTTCCATTCAGAGTTTAGGTTGTTCCCTTCTGGCCTTCAGTTTAAGAACAGTGCACAGTCTACCTTTCCTTTTTTCAATTAATGTCTTTTCGGTGGTTATAAGTTCAGTCTCAGATAAAACATAAGTTCTTTGATTATTTTCCTCATGTATATTATGGAGTATCTCTCTCTCTCTCTCTCTCTCTCTCTCTCTCTCTCTCTCTCTCTCTCTCTCTCTCTCTCTCTCTCTCTCTCTCTCTCTCTCTCTTTCCAACAAGCACAGTAATCTACTTATGTGAATCCATTGACTTTGGCTGCAAAATTTCTCTGTATTTCTTCTAACTGACTAACTTCTGCTTTATATGGGGAATTAAGAAAGAGTCGTATTCCAAGTTTGGTAAGATCAGTGATTTCAAAAAAGGAATCGTCACATTTCTGTCCCTTCTTTTAAAGTTTTTCTTCTATCTAGTTATTCCTTTTTTTATTTGCGTTTTATCTTATTTTTGTGTCTCAAATTTCGCATCGTTGGGCATCAGTGCTCCTAAATCTTTTGCACTTGACTTTCTCTCAATTTCCTCTCCATTTGGAGCGTAGTAGTTTAAAGTATTTAGTTGCTCTTTTCTCCGAACTTCGAGAGCTAAAAATTTTCAGTGTTAAATTTCAGATTGTCGTCTTCTGGCCATCTGTATACTATAGTTGGGTGTGTGCGTGTATGTAAACATTCTATATCGGCTACATTTTTAACTCGCCTCTTCATTTTTGTATCGTCAGCAAATGGAAATACATCAGTTTTGGCTTCAAATTTTCTCAAAATGAGTATAAATATAAATTCCAAAACGAGTTCCTACTCTCGAGAATACCAAACTCTAATTTTTACGAATAAGTTGCTGCACAATTGTGTTGATGCTGTCTGAATTTACCAGGTGTTATGTTGGTTACTTTTTCAACTGTAAACATTGATCAGACTTTTCTTTTTATGCAGTTGTCAGACACAATCAAAAACAAAACCCAAACTTACAAATTGCAATTTTTTTAATTTTCTCTTGGCAGAAAAAATAAACTACTACTAATACTAATACTAATACCACTACTACTACTACTACTACTACTACTACTAATAATAATATAATAATAATAATACCCATAATAACATACTTTTTGAAGTCTTCTCTAAAGTACGAAAACTATTTCTTTGAACTAAGGAAATCTTGGACACTATTCTTGAATAAAACAATGTTTCTGCTTTGTTGATTTTCAATCCAACGTTTTGTCTGTAAGCTTCAGACATTTTCAAGGAAATGGTACATTTACAGACGAAACACTGGAGTGAAAATCAATAAAGCAATAACTTTGTTTTATTCAAGAATAATCCTCAAGATTCCCTTAGTTCAAAGAAATAGTTTTCGTACTTTAGAGAAGGCTTCAAAAAAGTATATTAAAGTAGAAGCTGATATAGCATTTCTACAATAATAATAATAATAATAATAATAATTTATGGGAATATTTCCAAACTTTATTTATTTAATGTGCGTCTTATCTGAATGTGCACAATAAAATTATTTGGTTGTCAAATGAGGTCAATAGAATGTATGATGGCGTAGGTCCTAAGGTCCGTAAGACAAAGAGAGACAAATACTGAGTATGGGTGATGTGACTGATGTCTCATCTTGAGGATACAATCGTGGACAGGATTTGGATTTGGATTTGTTTGGATTTGATGAAATGTCTAATTTGTAAACAACATATTTATATTGAAAGTATGTAAATTAATCAATTATAGTTTGAACTTTAATACTTATAAAACACTGCTCATAAATAAGTTAATAGGGCCTAAGTAATGCTGCATAAAAATTTTTAAGTCCATAAGAGTAGAATATGATGCTTTTTAACTCAACAACGTCAGCAAACTACAATTTAACTGAAACAAATTATTAAATTGCTCAAAAAAATTACGAGTTACCCTTAAATTTTTCCAAAGAAAACGATGCTTTATAGAAAATGTTTGCACATACTTTTTAATCATAAACAGTCGTATTCATTCACGCTTTATGAAAAAAAAAGTAATATCTGTAAAAATATCTATAACACGCACTTTGTATAAATTGAAATTTGTGTACCTACACAGATAACCAAACATGATTCGAACCTCGTAACTTTAATACAAATTGAATGAAGCAAAAACATTTCGTTATCGGATCTTTTCCATTTGGCGGCAGGCGTTTTTTTTTTAACCAAATTTTCACCAGTAATACTTTTTTGTGTGCTAAATACGAATCTAACATTCTTTTTTGAGAGAAATGAAAGGAAAATATCGAAAAAAAAGATTTTAAATACGAACTACTTTATACGGCGTACGAAAGGGAAATATTTATTTGAAATCAGCTATATCCTTTAATATTTTTCTAAATATATCTTCGTTTTCATTACGCTTCCGCCAAATAAATTCGCATCATTTGTATAATTTAGGTCTCGGGGGTACGGGGGCAGAGCCCCCGTAAAGATCACGCATCACAAATTGATCGGTATCGGATTATATTTTTTATTTTTGAATTTCCGACGCTAAAATGTCGTTCAATCGATCAATTTGTGATGCGTGATCTTTACGGGGGCTCCGCCCCCGTACCCCCGAGACCTAAATTATACAAATGATAATGTAATAACATATTCATGTTAGGTAAGGTTAGGTTAGGTTAATTAATACCAAAATACATTTTCCTAGTAATATTTGAGGTGTTTTGCTTAGATTTTGACCTCCATTTCCCTTGAAAATGGGCCAAACTTCAAAGTACTATAGCTTTGTTGGATCTCATTTCCGACGGAAATGGAGGTTATATTTGAACAAATCACATCAAATACTACTAGAAAAATGTATTTTGGTGTGTAAAATGACTGAGTTACTTAAAACCCATAATTACCGAAAAAATTTCACTGCATCTTCTTCTGATATAATATTCACAAAAATCCACTGTAAATTATAATTAATTCACGTCCATGATTTACTCGTATTTCCAGAAACAATAATGAATCGCGCGGAATGCTTAATCATATCGAGTTGCCATAATTATTCTACAGATTTTGGAATAATTAATATTCATAAAATAATTAATATAATATAAATTAATAAATTATTATATAATACAATACTATAATTATATTATTGCAAAAATATATAGAATTTCGCAGTGTAAATAGTTCGTGCGCGGTATAAAGTAGTTCGTATTTAAAATATTTTTTTCGATATTTTCCTTTCATTTCTCTCAAAAAAGAGTGTTAGATTCGTATTTAGCACACAAAAAAGTATTACTGGTGAAAATTTGGTTAAAAAAAAACGCCTGCCGCCAAATGGAAAAGACCCTCGTTATCTTTTAAATATAAATTAAATTATGGAATCCATATAGTTAAGACGAGTATACGCCACTGAAGACAATTTAGACAAATGTTACTTAAATGTTACAGATAGACTGATTAACACTAAAGACCTATTCAATGTTTGACAGGAAATTTGCTTGTTTATTTCTACACCGATAATTAAAACAAATAACTTTTTTTTATTAAACACTCTTCCGCTTGCCATACGACGCAGTATATTCTGGTCAAAGATATAGGCTTATAGAGAAATTTTTGTTGGTTTTAGCTTTTTTTAAAACACAAACTGATAATGATTGCCATTTTGCTCCAAAGTACTGCTTCCTGATCAGATTTAGTTATTTTTACAATTTTTTGGTTCAAGAAAATATGTTCTTCAGCCAAGAAAATTAATTATGACTAAAATTTAAGCTTTTATTTTTGTTTGTGTGTAAAATTTGCTATAATCTATAGAGTGGTTTTATAATTTTTTTTTTTATAATTTATTTTATAATTTCATACAGCTCCTACGTAGAGTGAAATAAATCAAAAATAGTTTACGCTTAAATGCTTTAAATCGTTTTCTTTAAGAGTTAATGAAAGAGCACAGAAAATACAGGGATCACTTTTAATATATAAATATATATATAACCTTCGTTAACCTTGTTTTTCTTCCGCCCGAATTGCTCATTCTGACGAAGGTCAAGTTTGTCACTCCGCCTTAGACCCACAGTTTAACGTGGAATCCGAACCACGCCCCACCAGCATCCCAGCGTCTTAACCACTAGGCTACCCACAGTACCCATTTATCTACCAACCAATTTTTATTGTGTGGAAGGATGAACAGTTGGGTTTTGCTGCGCGCCGCCTGCCGTCAGCGACGCTTACCACTACACCACCGAAGCGCATGTTTATATATATATATATTTTTATTAGTATTATTAAAGACCTCTCACTTATCCTAAACCAATAAAATTTACCTGAGAAATGATATTTTGTTTTTCTTTATTCGTCTATTTGTGCAATTATACACACAACACGTCTGTACCATATTTCCTCATGCCCGGTATGTGACTCCCAAGCGTTCAAATTGGAATCATTTTTCCTCTTCTTTAATCCTTCCAGGACTTTCAAATCCGTGGTCCTGGTCGTCTCGAAATAAAATCTTATGTGGCGTCTGGTTCTACGCGTTACTAACATTTATAGCTCTACCCCGAACAGCCCTTTTATTTGGGTGTTTGATAAAACGATGCCCTTTGTACAGGAAATAATAGACGCCAGAGTGCTCAATATGATCGAACTGAATACCATTCCATATCGCAGTTATGCTGTTCTCTGTCTATTGCTGAATTTCACACGGAAGATTCTTAAGTACTGTAATTAAGTTTATACATCATCCTTCACATCCCGTCGTATTCTCCTTCTCTTCCCCTTGGCCTAATAAACGTGGCAGGAAAGTTCACCTCAATTCATTCATCTGGCGCAATTTCATCCCTGAAGATTCATCTTCACGAATATTCATCGCGAGATTTTTCAATGTTACAAAGATTCGTCGCAGTGAAATTCACCACAAGAAAATTCATGGCTGACAGTATCTCAACAAAACACGAGAACTTTAGAGAGAACTGTAATAAACGCACTGTAATATGGTAGTTTTTAATGCTTTTTTTTATTAATTTGATCGTTAATTAAAATGTTTTAAAATGGGCATTGTGTAAAACGGTTATGTTTGACTTGAGAAAGAGGAAGGGGACATCATTCGTGTAAAAGCTTTCGATTACGCTATTTTCTTAACAACTAACAAAATGCTTATAGATCTTTTAACCAACTATGAGAACGTCTATAAGAGAGTTTCCTTTTTGTATACTTTCTCTCTCTCTCTCTCTCTCTCTCTCTCTCTCTCTCTCTCTCTCTCTCTCTCTCTCTTTGGAAGTATACAATAATAATAATAAATGTTTAAGGAGAACGCCCTTCGGCCACACTGCTTACTCAGAGTTGGATTGGCGGTCAGCTTCC
The DNA here is from genome assembly GCA_023014485.1 of Bathynomus jamesi. NCBI lineage: Eukaryota > Metazoa > Arthropoda > Malacostraca > Isopoda > Cirolanidae > Bathynomus > Bathynomus jamesi. The sequence goes on from JAJOZX010001817.1 coordinate 599,937, forward strand.
TATAAAAATAGCCGTAAGTAGAAGGAAAAAGTAAATTATTAACGTATATAAAAACATATCCGTTACAGTACTTGTGAATACTCTTGAATAATCATGAGTACTCAATTATTAATGAATAATCAGGTGTGAAATTGTTAATGAATAATCACAAAACTTAAATGTTTGCTAGACACTACTTTCAAAATACTCGTGTAAACCCTCGTCCAACGCGAGAGTTAGGTTCCTTGAGAACGGCGCGTTAGGTAAATCCGCGTTGGACAAACTTAATACCTTATGGGATAAATGGGGATACGTGAACGCGGCCGCGTAAAGTCTCCCATTAATACTTAGATACGTAGATTTTTTATTCACACATAAATGAATTTCCCTACCTATATTGTATATGAAATAAGAACACAATAAAATCATAAACATAATGCTATTTACATATGATAAATAAAAATATATTAAATGAAAATAGTACGCATCTTTTCTTCATTCTTTCGGATGGTGAGTATGGTAGACTCATTCACGTGATATTCGCGGCCAAGTGATGTTATGCTCATGCCACCACGCAACTTATCTAGAATCTTTATTTTTTCGGCTAATGTCATAACCTTACGACTTTTCCTCTCTTCACTATCACTTGCAGATGCTTTATGTTTTGGCGCCATACTGCTGTTTAAGGTTACTAGCAAAACAACGGCAAAATACAACAAAAACAATCCAACACAACTTCACTGAACTTAACGCGTTAGCGGGACTGAGACAGAGGGTGATGCGAGGGGTGACGCGAGAGGGAGGGAGATGCGGGAGTGTAGGAGAAAACACTAGAGCGCGCATTGGCACGCGTACAGTACTACTGTATTAGAGCGTGTTTGGCGGACCGTGTATAATCAAATTTTCCGCTTTCGGCAAATAAGTGTTCGCATTTATTTTTCCGTGTATAAGCAAATTCGCGCTGGACAAACACGCGTTGGACGAGGGTTATTGTATCTGGTATACCAACAGCGTATAATTGCGGTTTTTGGCACCTTCGGAAAGATTTTTCTCTCTGTTAGGGAAGAACGTAATAAAAAATAGAACATTTATTTAGTTTCGTTTATATCCATTAAGAATAAGATTGAAAATTGCAGGAAATGGACAAGAATTGCAAAGAGGACGCAATTTTTCGAATATTTTGTTCTATTTTATTTTCACTTCTTTGATGAAAATCGTTTAAAAACCTAAATAAAACTTCCCTTTTACTGTAACGAATCACTTCTGTTAAATACGTCAATGAAATGTAACACGTATGTAGCAATGCTCTTTACTTGAGTTTTCAAATAGTCTCCAGTGGTATATAATTATAAAATAATAATAATAATAATAATAATAATAGTGCTTCCCCTCTGACAAGAGGAAAGTGGTTGTTTAAGCCCTTCCTAATAAACGATGTCTCACGACATTATGAGAAGTCTCTCATCGGCTCATCGCAGACGAGGGAGTGAGATCTAATGTCACTACATCGCAAGGCACAGTTTGTGGCACCCTCGAAGACTCAAGGTTAATTAATGTTTTCATTTGGCATCTTACTTTTCGTATAACCTTAGGCACAGTGCCAAAGTTGCGCATCATCACCATTATTATTATTATTATTATCATTATTACTACATTCGTTAAAATCTTCATGTCACGTTTAATGTTTGTCTAATGAGTAGTTTTCTAAAAGATTTGTAATTGACGGAAATTGATCGTTCCATTTTGGAAATCTCCGAGTCGTTTACACCATTCCACAGAAATTACTGTACTTAAATTATATAAACTTCACTCCGTTACAGTAAAGATGAACAGTAAAATGGACGAAAGAATGTGCTATGAGATCGCGAAGTATACTGTAAAGTATTGAACGAATGCATAAACGGTAATACTGTATATACCGTAGTACTGTATAATCCTGTATATATATTGCATGGCTCCAGAAGGAAACTCTATTGTGACAAGAATAATTTTTTTTTTTAAAGAAAAACTACGAAGTATTTTGTCGCGAAACATCAAACTTTAAAATTTGTAAAGTCTGAATGCTAAAATAAAGATCCTTGGCAATACAGTATTTTCAAAAGATAATAAAAAATTTACATATATATATATATATATATATATATGTGTGTGTGTGTGTGTGTGTGTGTTTACGCGAGCGCGCGTGCGCTTCTGTCAAAATCTACCAACAATTCCGGCCAAATCGTTTATTCAGACGAAATTCAAGTTTCTTGTCCAACCTTGAGAGGGTCAACAGATTAACGTGGAATCCGAAGTTCCGAACCACACCGTCAAGTGAGAACCAAAGGAAATCTCTTCATCGCTTAATGAAAGCCTGAACACAAGTGAGAGCTCAAACGGCTTTTTCTGCCAAGTTTCTACAAATTGTGAGGTACCAGTTAACATATCCTACCCTAACCTGACCTAATCTGACCTAACGCGACTTCACCTCGTGCAACGACCTTATCACGATTATCATTATGTTTTCTGACAGCAAAACCGTTCAGATTTGTATGTGGTGTGTTTAACGTTCCAATGTACCGAAACTGTTGCCTCACAAAAAATATTCCTCTCAATCTTTTAAGAATTATCACATGGCCTCGCATAATTATGCGCATTTGCCGTGCACACACACACACACACACACACACAATACTGCATATTTAAGATGCTGGGCTGCTGATCGAGAGGGCATGAGATCGAGTTCGGGCGAGGACTTTGTAATTTCTAACCACCCGTGGTAGGTTGTGGTTCGGATTCCACGTTAAGCTGTAGGTCTAAGAGGGAGCAACAAGCTTGACCTTCGTCAAAATGAACAATTCAGGCGGAAGCGAAAGCAAGGTTAAATCAAGGTTATATACTGTATACGCTGAGCTGCTGGTGGGGCGTCGTTCGGATTCCACTTTAAACTGTAGGTCTAAGGTGGAGTGAAAAGCTTGACCTTCGTCAGAATGAACAATTCTGGCGGAAGCTAACCAAAGGTACCAAAGGTGTGTATATATATATACACCTTTGGTTAGCTTCCGCCAGAATTGTTCATTCTGACGAAGGCTAAGCTTTTCACTCCACCTTAGACCTACAGTTTAACGTGGAATCCGAACCACGCCCCACCAGCAGCTCAGCGTCTTAACCACTAGGCCACCCAGGGTACCCATTTATCTACAAACCACTTTCTTTATTGTGTGGAAGGAAAGGATGAACAGCTGGGTTTTGCTGCGCGCCGGCTGCCGTCACCGGGTCTCGAACCCGGGGCCGATGGATTCGTAGTTAGCGACGCTAACCACTACACCACCGAGGCGCATATATATATATATATATATATATATATATATATATATATAAAAGGTCAATTGTAACCTAAATATATCTGCTCTGTCTACCTTTCTCCTAATTCTACTGACTATCGGAAATTCTTTGACTACCTCACTTCTAAAGTGGAATACATTCTATCCCATTCTCCTTTTACTGAAATCTCCTGGTGAACTAGCATACAATTTCTCTATCCTGAATTACCTGAGCAGATTGTACAGAACCCTACTCGTATCCCCGATCGCCTTGGAGATTCTGCATTTATTTCTCACCTCTCATCTTTCTTTGTCGGCAAACTTTTTTCTTCGTTGGGCTTCTCCGACCACAATCTTATACAGTATCTGTTTCCTGTTCTATCGCTCCAATCTGGCCTTTGGATCCTCTCAAGAAGAGACGATTTGGCACTTTGGCGCCGTTGATTGGGAGACAATGGAAAAGTACTCACAAAAGACGGTGTAGCGGCTACACCGTCTTTTGAGCAATTTTGAGTAGGGGGGGGGGTACGGGGCACTTGCCGAAGCCACCGAGGGATACGCAGCCGAGAAAAGGTTGGGAACCGCTGTCCTAAAGTTATAAACAGAGGTGTTCCTCAGGGTTCTGTCCTATCACCCACCTTCTTTCTTTTATTTATCAATCATCTATTAAGTCGCACTTTCTGTCCTATCCACTCCTATGCCGATGATTCCACTCTTCACTTCTCCAGCCGCTCCCCAAAGGGTCCCTCTCAACAGTCGCTCCATGCTTCGCGTAGGACGACTATGATACACTTGATCTTCGATCTTTCTTCTTTCTCAGACTGGGGCAGAGAAAACCTTGTGGCTTTCAATGTCTCAAAAACTCAGTTCCTTCATCTGTCTACTCGTCACGTCACAATCTTCCACACGATTATCCCCTTACTTCCAATAGTACACAACTCAATCCTTCCTTTTCTCTTAACATTCTTGCCGTTTCCTTTTCTCGTGAACTTTCCTGGAAAGATCACATATACTCTCTTTCTAAAACAGCTTAGAGGTGAGGTGTGTTGTACTGACTGTACTGACGCCGCAGTTTCTTCACCCCAACTCAGTTGCTGTCTCTGTACATGGGTCTTGTCCGCCTCTGTATGGAGTACGCTCCTCATATGTGGAGTGGCTCAACCCACACAGCTCTACTTAACCGAGTGGAATCAAAAGCTATTCGACTCATCAGTTACCCGCCTCTTACTGACTGTCTTCATTCGCTCTCTCTAGGCTGCAATGTTGCTTCAATATCTCTTCACTGTCGCTATTATAACAGCCATTACTCTTCTGAACTCTCTAACTTCATACCTCCCCCTTTAAGGAGAGCACGCAGAACCAGACTTTCAACACATTCTCATTCCTTTTCTCCCCAACTCTCTCTAACGCAAGGGTTAATCAGTATTTTCAATCTTTTATCCGCACAACCGGTCAACTGTAAAACAATCTTCCTCAGTCCGTCTTTCCTCCTGTGTTTCAAACGCAGAGTATTCAGGCATCTCGAAAACCTTGGACCTTGACTTTGGCTCTCTTCTTCCTCTAAGGATGGGGGGGCGTTTTTGCGGGCATTCGCCCTGGGCCCCTCCTTCCTGCATAAAAAAAAGTTATTATTGCATATAGAAACTTAGACTGCTTTAAAAAAACGCGTGACACAGAAATTCGTCACATTTCAACAGTACAATATTTACAGAAGGAGCGTAAGTCTGTCAAATTCAAAACAAACTAGAACAGTGATTTTAGATGATTCTCTGCTTTATATTTCCCAAAAGGTAGGTGGGATTTTATAGTTAAACCACTAACTAATTTTATTAAACCAGATCATTTCAAGGGTGGGGAAATTAAATGGACCACCCTGTAGATAAAAGTTTCTCATAAAAGTTTTTAATGTTTACATCTCAAATTACAGATGTAGAGTTCATCTTTCTCGGGGGGCGGGCACACGAACAAGGAATTTGCGAGCGAAGTAAAATTGTGAGTTTACATGCGTTGATTGCATCTGTGCACGCAAGTTTTATATACATAACATTGAATAAAAACAACAACAGAAAATGACGAACTCATTGCATATTTTCTCTTCTCATATCAACCGAGTTGATATATACGTATATGAATGAAAATGAAAATGAAAAGGTTTATTGGCAGACTATAGTCCATATGACAAATATTATTAATAGAATGACAGTTCACATACTAAGGAAGGAAATATATATAACTGATTTGAACTAATACTGTAATGTCGAAGTTAAGTGGAGCTACAGACAGACGTTTTGTACCATGAATTCCATAGCTTAGAGCAGTGGTTCTTAACCTTTTTACTACCATGCCCCCTCTAGGAATTGGTCCTTCCTTCCACTCCCCCCTTCAATCAAAATAACATTCTCAATAACTTCTCAATATTAGCCCATGCTCTCGTTAAGAGAATAACAAATACAATTAGAGAAATTCCTGTTTCTAGGGGGGCGCGCCCCCCTGGTTAAGAACCACTGGCTTAGAGGATAAATGGCAGGACTCATGGATAGCTTGGATAATCGGGTTGGTTGATTTTTCAATTCTTTGCATTAGACTATATTGACTCTATTGAGCACGTTTTGTTACCTCCGGGAAGCTCGGGACATTGCGAGTAGCAAACATTTGCGAAGCTGAGCATCTCGGGGGTAATTTATGTAAGAGTCTAAAAGACCTGTTGTACATCAAATTTAGGGTTCTGTCAGAACCTTTTTTATATAATAATTCACCCAGAGTTGCTGCCCGTATATATTACTGCAGAAAGTATGAAAGAGAGTGTCTTTAGCTTCACTTCTACAGAATCGAAGTGTATATATATATATATATATATATATATATATATATACATATACAGGGTGTTTCAGGTCGACCCTAGAAATATGGAAAAGAAACACTTCATATTAGTTACGGAATTACTAGAACAAACTTCAAATACCAAATACCAAATACAAACTACAAATTCCGCCAATTTGTAGTTTGTATTTGGTATTTGGTGTTTGAAGTTTGTCATAGTAATTTCGTAACTAATATGAAGTATTTCTTTTCCATATTTCTAGGGTCGACCTGAAACACCCTGTATATATACACATTATTATTCGGCTCACCACATTAACGTAAAACGAACCGTTTTTTCTACTTTGTTCCTAAGATGCTTACGAATTCGTAGCCCAGGGTTCATTGATGATGAAATTAGTAAAATATATAAAATTGCGTTTGATTTAAAATATCCAAAGAACTGCATAGATAAATCTTTAAAAATGGCAAAGAAAGCCTTCTATGAGGTAAAAGACAAGACTCCGTATACCACAAAAAACGTCCTAGCATTACCATTTAAAGAAAATTTCCTTGGTCTGCCGAAATTGCCGAGGACTTTTAACGTAAATATCGCGTTCAGAAATTTAGATGTAATTAAGAATTCATTGATTAAAAACTCCCCTTTAAGTGAACAGGGTTGTGTATATAAAATTCCATGCACAATATGTAATAAATTTTACATTGGTCAAACTGGCAAGACCCTAAAGTTACGTATTAAGCAGCATAAATACAGTATAAGAACCGGCCAGGAATCTAACGCCATTTTCATTCACGTAAAAGATACTAATCATCCCACTGATTGGAAAAATGCCTCCAAATTAAGTTTTAGTAAATCTATTGTTAGTAGAAATATAATTGAATCGAGTGTGATCAAGAATAATGCTGATTATGTTCTTAATATTAGTCCTGGGCTTTACAAATTAGACGCGTACATTGTTAGAAAGGTGGTGGATTATTTTGACCGCATTCTTGCCACTTAACTGCTTGCTTTAATTAAATAAATACTTATATATATACTTCTACTTATACTTCAGCTCCCAGGTAGGCTAGTTAGCCTGTCAGTGAGGCCAGCCTCCTTCGTCACTCCGCCCTGTCCGGCAGCACTCCCGTTTCCCCGAGCTCTTGCATGCACTTCGTCCCTCCATCTCCTTCTCGGTCTCCCCAGCGGTCTTCTGCCATTCCCTGGTCTCCACTCCCAGCGCTTCCTCGCAGTTCTCCCTTCCTCCATTCTCTTCAAGTGGCCCAACCATCTCAATTTGGCAGCGTCGATTTTTCTCAAAATCGGCGTTACTCCTACATTGGCTCTTATTTCTTCATTTCTTATCCTATCTCTTCGCGTCTTTCTCAGAATAGTCCTCAGCGGTCTCATTTCTGCCGCCTGAATTCTACTTCGATCCGCCATACGCATTTTCCAGTGTTCCGACCCATAAATCAGTATTGGTGTTAAAACTGTTTCAAGATTATTTTCTTAGTCCCAAGGGGCATATGTTCATCTCTCATTAGCGGGGATAACATTCCGACACTTTTACTAAATTTTGCAATTCTTTCAGTTATTTCTTGCATATTACCACTTCCTTTAGTAAACATACTCCCTAAATATTTAAATTTTTCAACATTTTTTATTTCCTTATCTCCTATTTGAACTCCAAATTCTCCTTCTCTTCGACATACACTTAATATTTCTCTTTTCTACATTCATTTCTATACCCCCCCCTCCTTCAAATATTCATCCCAATCAATTAAAGCTTGTTCTATATCTTCTCTCTCTGTCGTCCAGAATGCTATGTGAACCGCATATGCCATTATTCCATTATTATTATTCATTTTATGACGTCGCTTGAAACTTGCAATGACTGTGTTCATGTAGGCTATAAACAGGAGTGGTGATATAACACTGCCCTGCTTCACCCCTGTTCTAACTTCAAACCACTCGTCATTTTTGTGTCCAGTCCTTACTTTGCATTCGCTAACTTGATACAAACTTTTCAAAGCCCTAAGAAGTGTCTCCCTTACCCCATAAATCTCCTCCAAACATCTCCACATTTTTCCTCTGGGCACTGTATCGAATGCTTTTTTAAGATCTATGAACATTACATAGATGTTAGTATTAAATTCCCATGCCTTTTCTATAACAGAACTGAGGCCAAAAATAAGATCTACCGTACTTCTATCTTTTCGATAACCATGCTGTTCCTCTCCCAACCTTGCTTCAATTATTTGCCTTGCTCTTTTTTCTATTATTCTTTCGTAAAGTTTTGTTATATGATTAATAAGCGATATTCCCCTATAATTCTCACATCTACCTGAGTCTCCCTTTCCTTTATATATTGGAACGACGATTGTTTTTCCCCAATCACCGGGGGTGTTGGCCTTCTCTCCAATATTTATTCAGCAGGTTTTGAATTTTTTCTTTCATGGCTTCGCCTCCCTCCTTTATAAGTTCAATCGGAAACTCATCCACTCCCGTTGACTTTCCATTCTTCATTTTATTAACAGCCTCTGCCATTTCTTCTCTGGTAATAATTACCTGTTCTGCTAATTCCTGGTGTATATTCAATCCGCTTCCTCCACTTCTTCTTCTGGATCTCCATTCAGTAGATCTTTAAAATAATCTGACCATCGTCTATTAATTGCTCCAGGTTCCACTCTCACATTTCCCGCTTCATTTTTAATACTGTATACTTTTTTCTTTTCCTTCCTATAAGATTTTGCAAGGCTATAAATCAGTTTTTTGTTTCCTTTCTCATCCTCTCTCAACTTTTCTCCCAATTCTTTCATTGCCATTTGTTTTGCCCTTTTCTTCTCCCTCTCAGCTTCATTCCTTGCTTGCACATATTCACGTCTTGATTCCTGTGTACGTTGCCTCAACCACTTCCTATGTTTTATACTTTTCTCTTTTACTGCGCCTCTCACTATATCTGTCCACCATGGTGTATGTCTTCTTCTTCCTCCCCCCACCCACTCATTTCCCAAAATCTCATCCGCAACCCTCTTAGCACAATCTCTCACGGTTTCCCATTCATTGTTTCCCTCCATCTCAGCTATGTAATTAAATAAATATTATTTATAATTGTTAAAATTTTTATGTGTACATTTTAATTGTATTACTTCTTTTATATAGTCTTTATGTACTCGATAGTTTAGTAGACTTTAGAGTAGGTTATCTATTGGGAAAAATTTTTAGATTGTTTTTAGATTGAGTTGACTATTGGGGAATTTTTTTTTTTTGCTTCCCCAATAGGTAACGGAATGTTCTGGAAGTAGCACGTGCCCGACGATTGCACCATGTCTTTAGTTTTCCTCAGATTCTTGCCACTTATTTGCGTGTTTTAATTAAACACTATTTCTAATAACTGTTATAATTTTTTGTGTGCATGTTAATTGTCTAATTTCCTCTATATAGTTTTTTATGTATTCAATAATTTAGTAGACTCTAGATTAAGTTATCTATTGGGGAAGTTTTAGATTGTTTTAGGGTATTTAAATTGAGTTGCCTATTGGGGAATTTTTTCGCTTGTATATTTAACTCATTTACGTTGTAAATTCTGTCTATCTCTTTCTTGTCCCTGAAGATGTGAATATATCACGAAAGCGCTCGGACTTCGTGTTTCCTTTTCCTTTTCCCTGTGGTTCTTTGCTTATATATATATATATATATATATTGTATATGCGCCTCGGTGGTGTGGTGGTTAGCGTCGCTGACTACGAATCCATCGGCGCCGGGATCGAGACCCGGTGACGGCAGGCGGCGGCAGCAAAACCTAGCTGTTCATCCTTCCACACAATAACGAAATTGGTTGGTAGATAAATGGGTACCCAGGTAGCCTAGTGGTTAAAACGCTGAGATGCTGGTGGGGCGTGGTTCGGATTCTACGTTAAACTGTAGGTTTAACGCGGAGTGACAAGCTTAACCTTCGTCAGAATGAAAAATTCTGGCGGAAGCAAAACCAAGGTCAACCAAGGTTATATATGATGAATAAAACCACGAAGGAAAGGAAACAAAGAATGGTGCTCAAGCGCTTTCGTCTAATGACATCCTCAGGAACACTGAAGTACATAAAGAGTTACAGTCTATATATAGGTTACAGAAAAAAAATTAAAATAAATAAATATATATATATATATATATACAATAAACGGAGAAGTAAAAATAAAAATTAAATATTAAAGGATTGTGGGAGGAGCATACAAATTTGTAAGGAAACACTACCGATTTTTAGCACAAGATCAAATGAATTGTTTCCAACCAATGTTATAGATAATTAAAAAAAAATACAAATTTATACTGGAAATTTGCCCAGGTTTTAGCACTCTGCCCTTCTTGTTTAAGTTCGATATATATAAAAATAAATTGAAAAATAAAAGTTATTAGAGTAGCGTACAAGTTTACCAAAGATTTAGCGTTCTACCCTTCTTATCTAAATCTGTTTTGAAGGAATTTAGAACAGATATATATAAAAATAAATTGAAAAATAAAAGTTATTAGAGTAGCGTACAAGTTTACCAAAGATTTAGCGTTCTACCCTTCTTATCTAAATCTGTTCTGAAGGAATTCAAAACAACAGGTCAGACGGGAAAGTATTTGCACACACGTATAAAACAGCATCAATATTCTTTTAGAACAGGACAGTCGTCCAGTGCCCTTTTTGTCCATTTGTCAGAGTTATCCCACTGTATTGATTGGAATAATGCTTCAGTTTTATTTCACTCTAGCAACATTGTTAATAGAAATATTCTTGAGTCTGCCATTATCCAACTTACAAATAACTTCAACATAAGCAAAGGTCTTTTTCAACTCGATCCTGTTGTTTTGAATTCCTTCAGAACAGATTTAGATAAGAAGGGTAGAACGCTAAATCTTTGGTAAACTTGTACGCTACTCTAATAACTTTTATTTTTCAATTTATTTTTATATATATCGAACTTAAACAAGAAGGGCAGAGTGCTAAAACCTGGGCAGATTTCCAGTATAAATTTTTTTTTTTTTTAATTATCTATAACATTGGTTGGAAACAATTCATTTGATCTTGTGCTAAAAATCGGTAGTGTTTCTTTACAAATTTGTATGCTCCTCCCACAATCCTTTAATGTTTAATTTTTATTTTTACTTCTCCGTTTATTATTATATATATATATATATATATATATATATATATATATATATATATATATTCTGTAACCTATATATAGGCTGTGACTCTTTATGTACTTCAGTGTTCCTGAGGATGTCATTAAACGAAAGCGCTTGAGCACCATTCTGTGTTTCCTTTCCTTCGTGGTTTTATTCATCATAAATATTTTTCACGTGTTACTTTCGTGAAATAATTTTCATATATATATATATATATATATATATATAAATAATTTAAATTTAAATAACTCTACTAAAACATTTTAAACTGTTTTCGCAATACCAAATGAAGACAATACTTAAGCACATCTGAAACCTAAATAACGTTACAAAAAAAATACTACTACTAATAATAATAATGACCGAAAATCATTTGCATCATTTAAGTTACTCGCTCTTCTGAGGAAGAAGTCTGCTCTAATTACGATTGTAAAGAAGATTTCAGTATCAAAGCGAAAGCGCTTCTCTCACTTTACCACTTGAAACATATTACATAACCCAGAAAAGCACAACAGTCAAAACATTAGATCAAGTCATAAACGCGAAGAGGCTTCTCTCATCACTTACACGGATCAGTTACACCTATGTAAATGTCACTCCGTTTGTGTATGTGTGTGTGTGTAAATGATTATTTCATGTGCATAGCAAACATTGCATGGTATGTTAAATTGTATGTACTCTTTGTGTACAGTGTGATATTTGTATCTGTAATGTAGGTACTTGTAAGTTATCTCCTCCCCCCCCCACCAATTTTGACAGAATATTTTCGTTAAAACTAACAAAAATATGACGACTTAACCTAACCAATTATCAAGGGCGTACAGTTGATCTATTATTAATTATAACATTGTTTGTTTCTGGAATAGTATTTGCTATTTACTAATAGATCAAATGTACGCCCTTGATAATTGGTTAGGTTAAGTCGTCATATTTTCGTTAGTTTTAACGAAAATATTCTGTCAAAATTGGTGGGAGGGAGATAACCTACGAGTACCGTAATGTATCTATCTATATATGTACTTTATATCGTTACTTACATATATTAATTAATAATTATGTATATTAATTAATAATGATAATTATTAAAATTGTGATAAGCTAATTTCACTTCTTTAAAAGTTAAGTACTTGCTCTCAAATTATCAGATTTTTACGCTTTTATCACGATATACTGTATCTGTACCTTCAGAATATTTCTGAACTTTATCTTAAAAAACATTTAAAAACTGATAAGGAAAAAGTAGTTGTAAATGTTCGCAAAAAATTTGTCGTTTTTCTTAAATTCTTTGTTTTCGGTAATTCCTTTTTAACA